>LPNX010085005.1:30575-81432 GCA_001517045.1 Pseudotsuga menziesii | reverse complement strand
TGTTTTTATTTCTATTGCATATTGGGAAAGATTGATTTCTGGAGTCTAGCTGTCTGTTGTGGTACCCCAAGCCATAGGAATTTCTCTCCGTAACAAGGATGAGCTAATAATCCTCCTTCTTCACCTAACACTACTTCAGTAGAAGCACTATATGCTTTAATTTTGTGAAAAAATCATTAAGGGTCTCTAAATTTCTAGGTTGAAGATACATCAGCTCATTTTCAAGATGATAAACCCTCAAGTCATCCTGTTTTCCATACAGGGAGGAAATTTGGTCCCAAATCTCTTTTGGAGTCTTCAATCCTGAGAGGTGGAATAGAAGATCCTTGGATATACAGAGACACAAGAAACCAAATGCTTCATATTTCTTATTAAAAAATCTAGCCTTATCTATAACATGAGTAGGCTCTTCTTCTATGTCCATAGTGACCCGGTAGAGTCCTCTAGCACATAGCTGGATTTCCATGTCTCCTTTCCATTGATGGAAATTGAACGGAGTCAAAATATCTATGGGAGAAGCCATATCAAATTGTTATAGAGAATGCAGTGAACCTATAAAACCTACAAATCAAAACAATAAAGTCACCGTAAGGTTGAACAACCTGCACATTTTAGGTTTTCATCACACCCAACATAATTGATTAAGAAAGATTGATCAATAATTCCTTAACTTGGGGTATTAAGTGGTAAACCTTTTTTTTTTCTGGTACAATGCTATAATTTGAGCTTTTGCTCAATTTTTCATGCAAAATCCATAAAAAACCATGTTTTTGAAGAGAATGAGCTCCGTCCTGCTGTGAGCTCTGATACCATATAAGGTTTACCATTACACCAAAACTTGCAGATGTTGATGAACATTTGAAACCTAGCACAAGGCCCTATCACTAGGAGTGGCGGTTAGTCCACTTGTCTTATATTCCTAGAGGTGCGGCGGTTATACCATGTGGAGGTTGTACCAATACTCCAACACCCCACCTCCGAAATAGCTCAGGGGAATTGAACCTGTGACATCTTCTCTGATACCATATTAATTTGTCACAGTAATATAGGGACTCAAACACAGTCTCATAAGATATTTCAGACAATTAAGCATGAAAATGGCATAATGGTGTTGTAATAGAATGTTACAACTATGTATAATCAATAAAATAATGATAGTACAATACAATGGTCATACAGGGTGCATGAATTCCAAGACAATTCAAATTCACAAGGTGTTCATTCGAATTGAACGAATGGGTGTAGTTTAACTGAATGTCAGCCACAATCGGCACACATAGTTAACCACTGAGCTAATCAATAACTGACTCTCACACTAAGTCCTAACTAAATCAGAGTGCAATAGATGACTGAGTCTAACTAAAAGTGACTCATCACATGTAACTACATGTCCAAATAAACGAGGTAGCACATCCATAACTCCAAGTAGCTCCAATGGAGTTAACTGAAGTGCCACATGTCATCAGCAGTGGTTGTAGGAGCCATTTTTAGCTCTAGTTCATAAATATTGACAAAAAATAATCAAAAAATGAATGGAGTCACCTTCACAACTGACCTTAACTTATTTTTAGGTGGAACAATAATCGATTAGCAATTAGGTACATTTATGACACTCATATCACCCCAGAATTGCTCCATGTTTGAAGGAGGAAGCCCAATTAGCCTCCCCGAATGAAGGAGAAGGTTTAGTTGGCCTCCTTGGCTAAACGAGGGTGTGGGTGTGCTCATGCTGATATCATAATGTTCTCATATGATGCCAATTAAGTCAATTAAACTTAGGATAGTGGGTAAATAGGCCAAAATTGACCAAATAAGTGTGCATGTTGGGTAAATGAATCCAACACCAATCCCTTGAGATTAAAGGTGCTCTAATAGCATATTAATAAATAGAACATAGGATAAGAACTTGGTGGAAAAGGATCAAGCCACTCTTTACACTTGTATTCATCCAATGATATCATTTTGTAGTGCGTGGATATAACCACCTCTAGATATAGATGTCTCTAACAACTCATTAGTGGATGAAAATGACACCTCATCTGTATATAAGGATAACAACTATATATGACTCCTCATTTTTTCAGTTGATTAAGACCAGTGAGGAAACAAATCATTTACTTAGTCTCCTTCATTTTAATGTTTGAATGTTTTATACGAGATAATAGTCAATGGTGACATCCAATACATTGATCTATAGATGATAGTTAGTGGCTACAAATTAGGGTTTCTAGGATTTTGAACACAAACTAGTCTCTAGGCTACAAACTAGGGTTTATAATTCAAATTATGGTTTATAGTACAAATTAGGGTTACTAGGATTGGCTATAGGGTTTGTAAGCTAGGATTTCTAGGCTAGGCTTGGCTAGGGTTGTTAAAAGCATGGTGAGATTTTTATATCTTATTTTAACACTTTCATTAGGAAGTTCCATGAAAACTTGGGGTTTTGACTAATGTCCTTGGAGGACCAAATTCAAGATTCAAGGTATATGCAAGAGACATATCCCAGAGGAGGGGAATGCAAGCTAGGGTTCCTGGGTTTAGAATACAAACAAGGATTTCTTGGACTCTGGTGCATATTTGTAACATAATGGTTTAGAAACAAATGTATTGGGATATATAATGGTATAGGTCTATATGGCATGATTAATGTAAGTATGAATATAATACAACAAATCCATGATGAATCTTGTGCAATTTATCAAGTCGTACAAGTATAGACAATTTATCAATCTATCAAGCTATAAATATTCAATGAGACCATTAAACCAAAATAATTACATGTACATGTACATCACATGATTATAACATACTACACAAATACCATGCATACCACATACCTGACCACCTACATGTGGTCATTCGAATAGACCATCGGGATTGCCTCTAATACCAACGATATCCTTTAGCTTCTCATGCTCAGAGTAAGGAAAGAAGTATGATGAATTTGATGAGTTCTTTCTTAGCATTGTTTGTAGCTAGAGGTTTGTGCCAATAACAAAGTTTGTATAATGGTACACAATTTTACCTGGTCTATAATCTTCAAATACTTAACCTTTTTTCTTTTGTATGTGGGAAACCTGTGTCAAATATTATCCTTTGCTAACCATTGACCTAATTGGAAAATGATTTCCCTTGGAGTCGCTTAATGAGACAATGAGGGTTTTCTTCCCATTCAAGCAATGTTCCAGCTAGTAGTCGGTGCACCATTCATTGTGTCTCATGGAAATCACTGCGTATATGTTCCCTACATAAAATAAAGTTCCAACCTAGGAGTCAACTAAATAAACACTAGTCGTGAAACATTTCAAAGTTATCAACATATTATTCAAACCTGGTTGTACGAGATCTAATATGTGGTCATAGTCAGGTGAAATACTTGATTTTGTTAGACATAATGGAACATTGAGAGGGGAGGGGGTGAATCAGTGTGTAAAGACTCTTAGGAAATTTCAACTTTTTAAAAGTTAGACTGAGATCATCAATTGAAAACTACCAAGTATATCAACAATAATCAATCACATCATCACATAGATCATAAAAGACACTTCATAAGAGAAATTTTGTAAACTTTATTATGTCTAGATTGATATGAGTTGCAACAGAGTCCACAACCTTCGGGTTTGCATTAGCTTCAACTAACTCAGAAGCACCAACTTCTATTCCAAGACCCTAATTGGTTTTTCTTAGTTCCAACTAAGGTGTGCAAGACCCAACTTGCCTCATCATATTGATCACTATCTCATTTATTAGTCAACTTCCATCAACCTTTTCAATTTCTCACACTACAATTAACTCAATCACAAATTGTTCATGTACTTCATAATACATCACATCACTCTAGCAGATAATCACTTCTTATTCTTTCTTCATTGTCATTTATTGCCGTGTAACAACCTATTCATAGCTTCATCATTTCTATCTACATACATCATTGTGTAACAAAACTGTTCATACCCTTCATAATATATCATTTTCTTTATTATTTCACAAACTGTTCATATCATTTTACTTCACAAACTGTTCATATCATTCCAATTCATTGTTTCACCAACTGTTCATATTTCATAGTCATCTATTCATAATTGTAATCTATCCTTGTGTAACAAACTATTTATCATTGCAATCTACTGTGTACAAACAAATATTCACACATCATCCTCCAATGTGGTTTCTTTAGTTATTAACTTGAATATCAGAGATAAAAAAAATTAATACTACTGGTACCTCTTTTTTATTACTGTTGTAATCCAAAATAGACTTAAATGAGACAAGTTTACATCTCCTAAAAATACCCACAAAAAGATTGATTAATCCTCTATGTTGCTTCAACGAATCTTGACTGTGGTTTCCTCGGTTGTTTGTACACCTGAAATTCCTCATATATGGTTGAAATCAGACCTGTATTTTCATATTTAAATGAGGTATCACAGTATATTTATACTATTTTTCCATAAAATTTTCTGAGCCGACTTTTCAAAAATAATTGTTTTTATTTTTATTTTTATTTTTAATGTTATTTGGACCCAACATCCAACAAGTAAGGTTTTTTTTATCAATTGTATTTTTGTTTTATTTCTCTTCAATGTGTCAAGGTACATCCATGAGCTCCATCTCATACAATAGTTTCAAGAATTCTTCCAAGGTTATGATTTAGTATTTAATCAAAATGCTTTCCATGGACTTCAAACCCATCATCAACAACAACAAGTAATCAAGTGTGTCCAAATACCATCATGTATGTGGGTGTTAAACCTTCTTAAGAATTTTAACTATATCTAAGGGTTCCTTGACCCCATCAACCCACAGATGACCACACAAACCACACATGAGCAAAAAATGTGTCATTTGGTCCACTTGGTTTTCCAATTTCCCATGTAATACCATGCCATCAATCCTTGTCGTGTTCTTTTGGCCATGTCATCAACCTACATTACTCCTTTGTCCCCTTGTCACTCCTTTGTCATTAATGGGTGTCATCAATGACAACCAATGCTCAACAAACTCCCCCTTTGTTATTGATGGAAACATATTCAATTACTCCCCACTTTGACATTAATGAAAAAGGGTCAAACTCTTATCCATCAAGAGCTTCACAATGACATTTATTCTCAGCAAAACCTTCTAATGATTTCCAGTGCATGCAAGGAATCTCAAGATTCATTTCTCCGTATCTTTGTGAAACATTGGAAGAATCACATACATGTAGCATAAGCTTTTCCCGCAGTGCCTTTAGTGGATATGTATCCAAGTGTGCAATCAAATTGCAATGCAATCTATGCAATAATAAATTTTCTTCCATCTACCTTGATTGTTCACTATAATCATCCTTCAAATATCATCAATCAACCCATGTGAAGCCATTGCCAAGCCTCTGTAGTCTTCTTCAAAACTATAGAAAGGTCTATAAGATTAAAAATAAAACTTCATCAAGTTTGGAACTAGATCAGGTCTGTAATAAAATATTTTCATGCTTAGCTAACAAGTCTACAAGTAAATTCTTGGCTCAAAAATATATTTCGATCCTTTGGGATAATTACTCTTTAATCAAAATGACTCATTCTTCCTCTGAGTTGATGTTCAATTCTTGAATGCTTAGTGAAAACAGGGTTTATCTAGCATGTGCAAGATGAATGAAAACCTTATGCTATCTTTTCACAGATGTATAGAACTTCACTTATGATTCATTTTTTGTTGCTTTATCATATCATGCTTTGTCTACTAGATTAATTTCATATTGCGAATATGACCTTTTATCAACACTTTGGAAACTCAAATAGTCATTGACCAATATATTTGATGTATATATGGCTCTATTTTCAAATTCTTCCAACTATTGAAGTTGGTGATGCATACCAGTTGTACTGTTGAAACAATTAATATTACTGATGGACAGACCATGCTTTTATGTCAAACATACGATAGGTTTCATTTCTTTGACACCTTCTTCTTTATATTGATAATATTCTCGTTGATTTGACTACAAGAGGTAACCTCTGTTGTTCATTGAAATGAACAACCACCAAAAACAACACTTCTGTCATTTCTAAAAACAAAGTGCAAGCACGGTATCTCAAGAGGTTTTCCAGAATTACATACATGTAGCGTAAGTGGATATGTTAAGCATCAACTCTCAATTCTCATGCATCACCAAATTCTGAGTTGCTTTAACCTAAGCTTAAACTTTCAACCTGGTTCTTAATTCATTGTTTTATGTTGTTGTTTGAATACCCATGCCTTGCCCCTTCATATGCCTTCAAGATGACTCCAATGTGTGCACAATCAAGGTTCCTAATTTTATTGTGTTCAGATCTGTATCAGAGTTTTCTTATATGTGTCTGAACTTTGATCTTTGTACCTAAAATAGTTTTTCATAATATCCAGATTGTCATCAATTAGGATTCATTAAATATTCTCTATTTCCTTTTCCTGTAGATGCCTTTGATAACCGAACTCAGAGCATCATAACAACATTTTTGTGCTTCCATCATTCTTGTTGAATTTCTTCACTCAATAAGACCTGTAGCTGAGCTTCACAAATTTGACATTTAGGTGCTTCCTTCTTCCTCAGTCAACTTCCTATAAGGTATTCATATGGTAAGAGAGATACTCATTAGTTATTCTTTTTCATA
Source organism: Pseudotsuga menziesii (assembly GCA_001517045.1). Taxonomy (NCBI): domain Eukaryota; kingdom Viridiplantae; phylum Streptophyta; class Pinopsida; order Pinales; family Pinaceae; genus Pseudotsuga; species Pseudotsuga menziesii. Next base: position 74,803 of record LPNX010085005.1, on the reverse strand, counting down.
GATATCAATGAGTCTATTTTATATTTTGATAAACTACCCCGATGTTCACGCTTCCTTTGTTAAATATCTGCATCATTATTGTTCTTCTTGTACACTTTACATTTCTCTTGCTTATGCATACCATATGCCGTCCAATTTTTGTGTTCCATTTGCTCAAAACTGAAATATGTCACAATTATCTTAATATAAGAATCTCCCTTATTGTAAGTGAGTAAGGTTTGTTTCAAATAGTCCTTAAGATGCTCCATATGTTCATCTAGACATGCTCTCAAGCCTTCGTATGATTTCCAGGAGTTGTCTTCATACAATGATAAAAATATCGATAACCAGCTCTATATAAGTCATATAATTAATAACAAGTGTTTTTTAGGTCATTCTTGTTAATTATATCCAAATCTAGAAGAAGTCATTTGTACACTTTCATAATGTTGTAGTTATCATAAGGGTAAAAATGAATCAAGGACCCCCCTTCAACCATCATCATGTCACTTCACTTCATTTGCCTCAATTAGATAGAGTTCATTAGATCACATGAGATTATTTTTTCTCCCCCTATCATGATGTCAGTTGTGACCATGATCCTTGGACATGTTACTACGCTTGGAGTAACCAATAATTTCTTGTGAGTTCATCCTCCAAACTGCATGAACTCATGGTGCTTTAAGGTATTTGAAAGACCTCAAGTTTGGCTTGTCATATGTCATCCATATTCTATGCATTGATCTACTTCATTCAAAACATTCATTTTCATCCATTCTTGAGAGTGTCCTTTGTTGTGATCACTTGTCTTTTGGACTTCAAATTTTCCTGCATTACTCTTCATTCTTGGTTCATTGAATTTTCTTGCTAATGTGTATGAAGGACTCTTCATTGGTTTTCTCATATAAAATGGAAGAATTGTTGAGGTTGACATATGCACTTGAATTTTCATATTTCTTCCTGAGATCAACTACCTCCATTTCAATATGTTCACAAGTCTTCTCTCTTTCATCCTTTTGGCTTCCTCAATTTGAATATTCAAATAAAAATTGTCCCTTGTTATTTCCTCAAGTTCTTCTTGGTATTTAATAGAATCTCCTTTACTGATAAGATTAATATTTATTCTTTCAATTTCATCATTTTTGTCATCTAGCTCAACTTGTAATATTGTCTTTTTTAGATTGAGTTTCTTGAGCAGATCCACAAAATTCTCATGGTACTTTTTGAAGGACCCCAAAATATTTATTTTAAGTCTCAAATTGTATTTGAGATCAATATCTTCTAAAATGTGTTCTAGGACATCTTTATTAGCATCTTCAATATCATCTTCAATGTTATCACAATCACTACTTTTGCAATAAAAAGATTCTTACCTTCACTAGTGTCTGATGCTTTCTATTCATTTTCTTCTTTCTTTTCATCTTCAGTAGACTCGACTTCTGCTTCAATATTTGTGTCTTGGTTTATTCCTTGATACTCACTTTCCATCTTGAACCATAGATCTTTGGCTAAAGTGTCTTCTCCTAGACTCTCTCTGACAGAGCTTGAAATTCCATCCATAAGAAACTTCAATGCAATGGCATTTTCCTTCATGTCATCCTTCTGCGCAACTGAATTTCTCTTCATGTTGGACTAAGTAGGTGGATTGACCACAATCTCCCATACACTAAATTTCTTCAAGTAATATTTAATCTTACTTCTCCATCCAAAGTAATCAGTCACATCAAGTACTGAAACTTCATCATTGTTGGGGGACTCTACCTTTGCATCCATTCTGTGTCCATAGATCTCCTTCAAGCTATTTAGGCTTGTGGTGAAGGCCTTCTCTAATACTAATTGTTAGAAACATTGGTACACTGAGAGGGGGGGAGTTTAATCAATGTGTAAAGACTCTTAGGAAATTTCAACTTTTTAAAACTTAAATTGAGATCATCAATTTCAAACTACAAAATATATCAACAATAATCAATCACATCATCACACAGATCATAAAAGACACTTCATAAGATAAATTTTGTAAACTTTATTATGTCTATCTTGATATGATTTACAATGGAGGCCACAACCTTTGAGTTTGCATAAGCTTCAACTGACTAAGAATCACCAACTTCTATGCTAAGAACTTGCTTGGTTTTTCTTAGTTCCAACTAAGGTGTGCAAGAACCAACTTGCCTCATCATAATGATCACTATCTCATTGATTAGTCAACTGCCATCAATGATGTCAATTGCTCACACCACAATTATCTCAATCACAAATTGTCCATGTACTTCATAGTAAATCACATCACTCTTGCACATCATCATTGCTCATTCTTTCTTCATTTTCATTTATCACTATTTAAAAACCTATTCAAAGTTTCATCATTGCAATCTTGTTGGAGGAGCTAGTCGGTGAGCCGACTGAGTCGAATAGCCGACTAATTAGATATTAGGTTAGCCGCATAAGGTTGAGTTGGTTGACCGAACTGACATGTAGTCATATGTAACTATTTGTAAATCATATATGTTAGGCTATTGAGCCAGATGGGAACTTGGTTCAGTTCTGCGTTTGTATGGACCCTCTTGATATAATGTAATTTGTTATTCTACATCTATGTTCTTATCTCTTGTGTGTCATGTCTGTATGATTCAATGTGTATTATTAGGTAACCCTATGTGATCTATGAGATTACAACATTGGTTCCATTGCTGATAGTACATATCTGAGATGACTATAAGAAGATGATATCAGAACAGGAGATTAAGAATTGGTGGGAGCGTAAAATAGCCAATTATTTGCAGAATTACGCGAGGAGAAATAGATTAACCACTGCTCAGGTGAAGGAGAGATTCTTCACTGAAACTCATGAGAAGTTCGTAGAATAGATACCCCATCTTTTGAAAAAAATTTTGGATGAAAAAGCTAGAAGCAACTAAGGAACAAGAGCTGCTAGAGAAACTAATTCGAGGGGGACAAAGAAACCTATTGGAGTGGTTTGAAAATATCATAGATGAATTCTACGAGGAGAAATCCATAGAAGAAAGAACTTCGGTAGAAACCGTTCATAAATTCTATACAGACCTTACTGAGCAGTTCCTGTGCTCCCTACCGACCCTACTATTCAAATTCCTGATGGAAAAAGGAGTGGGTCATATTATAGAACCTTGTTCGTCACTGCACGAACTGCCACCAAATTCTAACTGGGTAGAGAAACAGAAAAAGTGGGAGAAATTTATTGTCGAAACGGAGTGGGAATATTTCCTAAGCAAGTAAATAGAACTATTCGAGCTTTCTAAAGAGTCAAGTAGGCTATGGGGGGTAGCTAGTCATATGTCAGGGTAAATTGAAGAGGATTATATTTGACTAAAAGGAGATACCATCACCAGCAAATAAAAGTCAACCGAAAAAGGAAATAGAACGAATAGTGGCACAGAAAGGTATGGTGGATTTACAAAAAATAGAGAGAGACAAGAGGTTGAAAAGAAGGGAAGAAAGAAGAGAAAGGGATATAACACTACAAAGAGGAATGAATACTAGGGTGTTAGACTAGGAAATAAATCTACCAGAGTCAGGTCATGACCGACAAGAAGAATGCATGGATGAAGAAGAATCACCCATGGAAGAAGATCACGTGTGGATAAAGCAGCGTGAATCTCTCCAAATAGAAGTTCCTCAGGAGATAAGACCTCTATCTCCAATGAATCTGAGTACCAGGATGCAAGCCATTGTCGAAGAAGACCTAAGACTAAGAGCTGGTGAGTTTTGTATATGGAGCCGACTAGACGACGAGGTAAATGATGATAATCATCTAGTGATCTGTTGACCAGAGGAAGGAAGCCGGGTCACACTTCAGGCATACCCTTCCAACCGAAGTATCCACTTAATTTACCCTACACATGAAGGAGCACCCCACTTTCCAAATATAGCTTTGGAAAATATAGAACAGTCGGACCTATAGACAAATCAATGCAGTTGGACATCGACAGGAGAAGTTGACCCGAACTGACTTCTTGTCAGAGAATAAATGACAAAAAAAACAACCAAAGGGAATGAAAGTTCCATCGACAATAGTTCTGCACAATGAGACAAGCTAAACATCCCACTATCCCCACCACCACCACCTCCTGGAGGAGATAGCGACAGCGATTCCGACATGGGTCACGGATCAACACATATCCCTCTATATTAGGGTGATGAAGATCCTAGATGACATTGGTTCGTCTGTGAGTCGACATGGGAGGCAAATCAGGTTATAGCTGAAGATCGACAGATGGCATAGTTCACTAGTGCCTTGAGGAAAAGAGCACTAACATGGTACATGACCTATATTGAAAGAACCCATCAAGCATCTAAAGCAGAAATTAAAGCGCAATTCTTGTCCTTCTTTAAAACACTAGACGCAAAACATCTGGAAGCTAAAAACTTGAAAGCAACATCTCAAAAGCTAGCAGAGTTTGTTTGAGAGTATGAAAAATGTTGGAAAGACCTCCTTAGCCAATTGGATTACACAATTAATGAACAACTATTGATTTAGTGGTTCCTTGCAAGTCTATCACTGAAAATTTGGTGGCACATAAGCTTGGAGACATTTAAAACATACGAAGATGCACTTACCAAAGCTCTGCAAGTGGAGATGGATAATATTTCCTAGCATATCCCATGGATAGTAGACTGGAAGAACAACTAGAAATTATGTAGAAATCATTGAAAGAGCTAAACCTAAAGAATCAGGATGTCTGGTGCATAAAATGCTCAACGGCCGGACACGCTAAAGATAACTGTTGACAAGACATAAGTCGACAGGATGTTCAATTTGTTTAGACAAAGTGCTTTCGTGACATTTGCTAAGAACATGGAGAACACACAACAAAATATTGTCCGTATAACATGGAAAACGACAAAGCATCTTGGTGTGCAATCTCTGAAGTCAAAAATCACGCCACGGTTGACTGCCACTTAAACTTAAAGAACCGACAGAACTACCAAGCATTCTACTAGATAAACGTAGTTGCGTAGAACAATGATAAAAATCAGTGAAGCAATGATCAAAACAAACCAAACAATCAAAGATATGAAGGCCATCGATATGAGCGCCAGTTCAATAACCGTCATGGAGGATATGGAAGTCGAGGTCGATTCTTTGGGAATCACAACAACAAACCATGTCGGCCCATCCAGTGTTTCACATGCTATAAAGAAGGTCATCGATATGTAGACTTCCCATACCAGGACAAAACCGATTTAAAATTTTGTACTAGCTATGGAGTTGGTGATCACTCATTAGAGGATTTCCCTACTATGCTTGATAAAATCAATAAAAATAAAAAATGTTAATGTCTTGTCGTGCATTCAAAAACATGATGTAATCAATATGAATAATTTACATATAGTAACCCGGCAAGCGAAAAAAATTGGGAGTGATAACCCATTGTTGGGACGCATACTCCATGTTTGGGTAACCCTACGGTTAAGCAGAGAGTTTTGTAAGCGGAGTTATGGGTCAAAACAGTCTTAGGGGTGTCGGAGGAAGTTAAAACTACTTTTGTTTGTAATAAACCCTTGGTTGAAATCCAGGGTTTAGGGTTCTGGGTGCCCATGGTTTAAGACCATGGTTTTGTAAAAATGCGCAGTATAAATAAGCGCTTGTGCAAAGAAGATAGGTTAGGTTTTTATGATGAAAGAAAGAATAAGGCGAAGCTAAGGTTGATTTTGAAAGGTTAATTCCTAGCTGTGTGCGTGGACGACCTCTGCAGCTGTGTGCACAGAGGGTTTTTGTAAGAAGAGAAAGAAAGATCTGCAGCTGTGTGCGCAGAGGCCTGCTGCTGTGCGCGCGGCTTTTAAGGAAAGAATGGATCTACAGCTGAGTGCGCAGATCAAACAGTGGATTTTGTAGCAAGTTGAATAAAACACAGTTTGTGGATGTAGGCCCTACACTGGGGGTGAACCACGTTATATCCGGTGTCGTGGTTTCTTGTGTTGTTCCTGTTTCTGTTATCTTTTATGCATTAATACTGTATACATCTGATAAGTTAGATCGCTGTTAATATTTAGCTTCGCTGTGAATTCCCTGTAGCGGGTTGAGCAAGTAATGACTGTTTATTTATCTACGAAGTTGTATGTGAATGAATGGTAAAGCTTTTATAGTATTGATTAATAAGATTATTAAAGGCTAAGGTACAGTAATCCCCCTCTCGGCTTGTAGAAACCTGATTCTGCGGCACCCCATAGCTGTTTCGGGTGAGACTGCAACCTACGCACAGGTTGTTGCCGAAAGGGCCAACACTGTGGGTCTTTTGTTGGTGTGACACTAAAGGTTTAAACCCGGGTCTGCCCTATTTCCCAACAAATTGGTTCTGTTGCCGGTTGAACTCAGTACCTGGTCAAGAGGGGTTTACCTTGTACCTCAGGGGCTATGTTCTGGAGGCCCTTGGTGAAGGAAATCAGTGATTGGTTTACTGAGGTCGGTCTGAAAGTTGCACAGCAAGAGAACGCCAATCTGCGGTGTAGTGCAAGTGAATTTTTACAAAGGTATGTTTTTGTGATGCTTATGAAATTTTCTTTGATAGTATCCACATAGAGTTGCACCAGTGGTTGTCTAGGTTAATAGTAAGCAGACCGAACGTCGAAGCTCGACGGGTTCCCGTGTGGAAGCTTTTGTGATGGAGTTTTCCCTTGATGCAAGAAGCTCCTTCAGCGAAGCTGAACGACAGTTCTTCAAAGGGCCCCGCGGTAAGTTTTTGAATTTATTAAGCTTAAGGATTAAAATACTATTGGCCGCAAAAGGTATATTGCTGTTTGAATCGGACTATTAGTTTAGTCGTGCTAACATATGTTTGCAAGTGACATTCCTTTCGACGAACAAAGTGGGTTGCTGCGAAATGGAAAAAGGTATAAGAGAGGTTTTGAACCCTCTCCCTTAGGTCAGGCTACCACATCCACTCCTGTAAACCTTGAAGCATCAGATTCCGAAGAAAACCCTCCGGTCACCCCACAACGCCGCTCCGCTACCCCTGACATTCCATCACAGTCTGAGAGTCAACCAGGCCCGAGTATTCCGGCCACAGGCCAGTCTGCCCCCGTAACTTCTTCCCCATCGACATCCTACCCCCCTCCCAACCCCCCCAGAAACTCCATGGCCCACCTCGTTGATGACATTAAACTACACATTTTTAAAGGCATGGGATCAGAGGACCCAGAGCAGTTCTGGTTTCTCTGCGAAGCAGTATGGAACGTGAAGAAAATTACAGATCCGGATGTGTGAGCCACGTAGCTCATTACCTCCTTTCGGGACCAGGCTCTGACATGGTTCATGAAATAATATAGCACCCAGAGCCCTACTTTAGGTGAGATCAAGGAAGATATAATCAAAGAATTTAAGAAGCCTAAATCGGAGTCACAAAGCATCACAGAACTCAAGGAAATTCAACAGCGACGTGGCGAATCAGTGTGGGACTTTGATCAGAGATTCAAAGTTCTCCTGGACCAAGTGAGCTTTACTATTAGTCCTGCGCAGCATAAGGAATGGTTTATTGTAGCACTGTTACCACATATCAGAACCCCACTCATGCAACAGAAGGTTGCTGACCAGCAAGAGGCTCTGGAAATCACAATGAAACTAGAGACTGCCCCTGTCAGAGATGACTCTGGTATTGCTCAAATCCAAGTGCAGCTAGCTAGGATGGCCCTAGAACTTCGTGAGATGAAAAAGGGAAAACCTGATCGCGAAGATATTTGGTGTATGCAATGTCGAACCGAAGGTCACGACAAGGAACGGTGCCCTCTGGTAAACAAGTACTTGCAGACAGGTGCGCCGAACCCCTTTCCACCACAAGTTCTCTATTGTGAGCTCTGCAGAATGACAGGTCAGCACTGACCTAAGAACTGTTACCTGCTGCAAAGGTATGGACAGGGAACTAAGACCTCCTACTGTAATTTTTGCAAATCTGTAGGTCATAATGAGGATGAGTGCCGCACCTATGATGCTTATTGGGTGCACACGGAAGGCCCAAGTATCAATAGTTATGGTTACCAGGGGTGTGCCTCTGGATGAGGTACTTCTGGAGGCCGTGGTGGCATGGCTAGGCGAGGCCGAAACCAATTCGTGTGTTACAATTGTAACCAAGCTGGGCATTTGGCTCGCGACTATCGGAACCCCACTACGACATGCCGGTATTGCCGCGCAGTAGATCATGTGATTGAGCAGTGCCCCCAGTTGATAGCTAAGATTCAGGCACGACAGACCACCCCTACTCAGAACCTTAAGATGATTTCTGTAGAGCCCCGCCCTGCTGCAGCCATCAATGTCGTTACAAGAAGTGGAATTACGACACACATTCAAAATACGCCAAACCGACCTGCCGAAGCTCTAGTTCGGAAGGCTCCTGAGAAATTCCCTAAATTTGATATCCTTAGAGAGAAAGAGACATTCCTGGAAGCCAAGAAAGATTTTGCTGGCCCTAGCCCACCCAGTGCACCTGCGTAGCCTCAGTCGCCGCCCCACGAAGCTTCGATGGATAAAAGCTGTGGTCGGGACAAAACTGTTCATCGAGTCAGCAGGACCGGCAGGGAAATGCGATTGAATGCTCAGATAGGGGCATATGATATGACCGATGTTATTCTGGACTTAGGTTCTGATGTAAATGTTTTAACCAAACAAACCTGGGAACAAATGGGGAAACCTACCCTTGCTTGGTCCCATATACAGTTGAGACTAGCTAACCAGCAAAAGATTGTACCTTTAGGAAGATTCATGGATCTCCAAATAGATATTGATAGGGTCAGCACCTTCGCAGACTTCGAAGTAATTGAGATCATTGATGACAGCAACCCCTACCCGTCCCTACTAGGAATTGAATGGGCAATGGCAAATGCCGCAGTCATTAACCTCAATAAGAGACAGATGGTCTTCGAAGGGAAAGACTTCAGGGTTATCCTGCCCCTGGATCCTTCACAAGGGGCACGATACACATAACCTCTCTGACATGAGGATCAAGCAGATGCGGAACCCATCTCTACTATCACTGCGCAGGGAGAAGGTTATGAGGCTCCTCCGGCCGCAGGGTGGGAGTCTGGTAGCTCCTGTATGACGGACTCTGACGATGAATTAGAAAACTGGCAATGCCGATTATCTGAGCACCATAGGGGCCGCAATGTCTGCCCTACCAAATCTCTCAGATGGGTCAAATCACAACTCAGAACTATACCTGTATATGATGGTTCGACCGATCCTGCACCATTTATTATACAATTCTCGGATCAAATACCTGACCTACAGAAAATGGAGGCCCTAGAGTCCACATTCAGAGCCACAGCAGTCAGATGGTGGACGAGCCATAAGAAGCAGATCCCTACCTGGGAAGCATGTCAGAAGCTCCTTCGCTTGAGGTTCTCAGACCAGTCGGCAAAGACGCAAAGCAAGTTTGAGGGAAAAACTTGCCCCCGGGATCACTTAAGCAAATGCTACGAGGCATGGAAGTATGTCCCTCAGGATGAGTGGGTACATAGATTTGTGCACACGCTGGGACCACTAGCGAAGAGTTGGTATGCGGAGGCTGAACTTCGCCAAGATACTGTAAGTTGGGACTGTCTTGTTTATAGCTTTATCAATACTTTCTCTACTAATGATGTCTGTCCAGCCCTAGATGCAGCTATAAGGATCATCCATACTAAGGTATCTAATGAACAAGCAATGACAGAAAACCGCCCTGACTGGGCCACCTAAGAAGCCCTCGCAGTCGAATGTTATAACTTCACAGTTGACGAGGAGGAGGACCTGCGCTGTCTCGATATCCCTGAGTCTGAAGGATACTGCGATGTGCATGGGCCGGTAGTTGAAGTTCCCGAAGTTACGCAGCCCTTGAAGACGCGCACAGTTAACATTGGTTCCGATGAATAGCCTAAGTTTGCTACCGTTGGCGATTATTGGGATGATGAGATAGTAAGCAAGGTAACTCAACTTCTCCACGAATATCAAGATCTTTTTCCGACAAAGTTCTCTGAAATGAAAGGTATCCTGGGAGATATCGGTGTAATGAAGATCCCCCCTGAAGCCTGATGCGAAGCCTGTGAAGCAGCGCCCTTATAGATTGAATCCAAAATACAAGGAAAAGGTTAAACTAGAATTGGAAAAGATGCTTGCTGCAGGAATAATCGAACCTGTTGAAGAATCTGAGTGGGTCAGCCCAATGTTCGTTCAGGAGAAGAAGACTAAGGGTGAAATACGAATCTGTATCGATCTAAGGAAACTCAATGATTCCTGTCTACATGACCCTTTTCCCACTCCCTTTACAGATGAAGTGCTCGACAATGTCGGAGGCCAAGAAGTATACTCTTTTACCGATGGCTTTTCTGGCTACCATCAGATCCGAATTGCTCCAGAGGACCGACATAAGACAACCTTTGCTACCGAAATGGGATCCTTCTAGTATACTGTCATGCCCTTCGGGTTGATGAATGCACCTGCCATATTTTCTCGAGTAGTCATCTCCGCATTTAAAGAATACATCCATAAATTCCTAGAAGTTTACTTCGATGATTGGACTATTTTTGGGCTCGTAAAAGACCATCTAACTAGTTTGAGACTTATGTTGGACAAATGCAGACAGCACCAAATCTCATTGAACTTAAAAAAGTGCATTTTCTATGCACCCTTTGGCATTCTACTTGGTCATGTGGTATGTAAGCAGGGATTGATGATGGACCCTGCGAAGATCGCTATTATTGTGAACCTGCCACCTCCGAAGTCTGTCAAACAACTTCGCACAACGCTTGGTCACACCGGTTACTTCAGGAAATTTATACAAGGATATGCCAAGATTACCGCCCCAATGGAAAGGCAGCTAAAGAAAGATATTAAGTTTGAATGGACACCAGAATGCCAAGCAAGCCTCGACATTCTGAAAGAAAAAATGGTCACTGCCCCTATCCTAGTATTCCCTGATTGGAATAAGGAGTTTCATGTGCATGTTGATGCATCCTCTATTGCTTTAGGTACTGTACTCGCTCAGCCAGGTGAAGGTAATATCGATCACCCTATCTCTTTTGCTAGCAGAAAGTTTTCTACAGCCGAGAAAAATTATACTACGACAGAACGCGAAGGTCTTGCTATGGTATATGAATTACAAAAATTTCGACATTATCTGCTAGGATCTCATTTTAAGATGTTTACCGACCACTCTGCTTTGAAGTACTTGGTTAACAAACCTGTGCTAGGTGGAAGAATATGCAGATGGTTAATCCTATTTCAAGAATATGATTTTGAGATCATTGTTAAGCCTGGAAGACTTAACCTAGGACCTGACCACTTGTCGAGGCTCGAGTCAAGCGAAGAACCTACCAATTTAGACGCAGGCCTCCCCGATGCACAATTATTTGCTATCCAGATAGTTGATGAGTATTTCCAGGATATTGTTCAGTATTTGTCCACAAGTATACCCCCTCTAGAGATGACCACACAGTAGAAGAAGTAGTTGGTGGTTCGAGCCACGGACTTCACTTTAATAGCAGGATAGCTGTATAAAATGGGATCAGATGAGATACTGCGCAGATGTGTTTTGGAACACGAAAAACCTCTAATATTGGCTGAAGCACACTCTGGTGCAGCAGGAGGTCGCTATGCAGGCAAAGCCACAGCACAGAATATTTTGACAGCCGGTTTATGGTGGCCTACACTCCACAAATATGCAAGAGAATATTGCCATAGCTGCGACATCTATCAGAGGACAGGTAAACCATCTAGGAGGGATGAAATGCCTCTAGTTTCGCAAGTTACATTACAGGCCTTTGATAAATGGGCCATTGAATTTGTTGGTCCTATCAATCCCCCTGCGAAACATTTAGGAGCCAGATACATCATTACAGCAACTGATTATCTTACCCGTTGGGCCAAAGCTCAACCAGTCAAGACCTGTAGCGCTGCTACTGCTGCGAATTTCATCTTTGACAACATCTTATCTAGATTTGGGTGTCCCAAAGTTCTTATGAGTGATCAGGGGTCACATTTCCTGATCAGGACTATTGAAGTATTGACTGAATAATTTCAGGTGTATCATCAAAAGAGTACTGCATATCACCCACAAGCAAACGGGACTGTCAAAGCCTTTAACAAAATCCTTGAGCATGCCTTGACAAAGGTTTGTAACGCTAACAGGAATGATTGGGATCTTCAAATTCCAGCAGTGCTATGGGCTTACAGAACTACATGCAAAAATTTGACAGGCCATACACCCTTTCGACTAGTTTATGGGCAAGAAGCTGTCATGCCCATGGAATACATTGTTCCCAGCCTCCGGATATCTGCTTTCACTGACATGGATGACCCAGCCATAATCACAGAGAGACTGAAACAGATATTTGAACTTGAAGAGGATAGATTTCTCACAGGCTTCCAACAACAGGTGCAGAAAGCTTGAGAAAAAGCATGGCATGACAGAGACATCAAGAAGAAACATTTTCAGCAGGGTGATCTTGTGCTCCTTTATGACAGCAAATTCATGAAGTTCCCAGGAAAGATTAAGACACATTGGAAAGGCCCGTATATAGTACATAAAGTTACTGATGGGGGCGCAGTCCAGCTAGCTAAGTTAAATGGTGAACTCTTTCCCTCTATGATAAATGGGAGCCACTTAAAAAAGTATATAGACAGGCTAGATACTCAAAATAGGAGGTAGTACCAAGCAAATAAGCGAAGATGCTCATAGCATTATGGAGTATCGTAGTCTGTTTTGTCTAAAGGATGCAGAGCTTCAGGTTGGTTGTAGGTTGTAGGGTCAGACTATGTCGAAGTCGAGGGTTACCAAGGTGTGTCGCAGTCCAAAATGTGACGGATGGGACATACTGCATTCGGCGGCGCTGGCACGAGAGCTGCTCTCATTACTTGTCATAATGAGATTCTGGGCAAATCCGGCGCTGTGCGGAGAAGATTTTTGGAACTCATCAGATTTCGCGTAATTACTACACCATGATGACAAATTACGCCTCGGGATTCTATAAGAAGCCATCTCGACCTGTGTCTCTGTCTTAGGCACATCTGTGAGATATTTAGCCCAAATCATGTCGAACGACTGTAAAGTTCAGGAGTTAGTACGAGAAGTAAGGGACAGAGGTTTGCAGCACCTTCTGAGCACTCCACCAGCACATCCCTACTTGGCCAAGTACATCGACAGGAAGGAGTTTGCTCTAAATTTGCAAAGACAGATAGGAGTTTTCTCTAACGTAGAGCAACAAAGGGCATGAAGCCTCGCAGAAAGACTCTGGGGAATCCCGCCATGCAATCGTGCGGCGTAGCAGAACCATGGCAGCTATATTCCTTCCACAGTGGGACACGCAATCCCAGGGGACCCCAATGTTGTGGATGGTCAGGCATCCGTAATTGAAGAGAAGGATGGTGTTGCAGGTGGATCGCGATGGTCTTCATCAGCAAAACTTCTACAAAGGACAGAAGTAAGTAGCCGGCTGCAGAACGCAGAGCTTCAGCAAGCAGTACAATATGCTTCGTCAGCAGAATTCTGCCATCCGAGAAACTGAAGAGTGTCCCGGGACAGGCCACTAGTGAGTCTTAGGGGCCTGTTGGGATGCATACTCCATGTTTGGGTAACCCTGCGGTTAAGCAGAGAGTTTTGTAAGTGGAGTTATGGGTCAAAATAGTCTTAGGGGTGTCGGGGGAAGTTAAAACTACTTTTGTTTGTAATAAACCCTTGGTTGAAATCCAGGGTTTAGGGTTCTGGGTGCCCATGGTTTAAGACCATGGTTTTGTAAAAATGCGCAGTATAAATAAGCGCTTGTGCAAAGAAGATAGGTGAGGTTTTTATTATGAAAGAAAGAATAAGGTGAATCTAAGGTTGATTTTGAAAGGTTAAGTCCCATCTATGTGCGTGGACGACCTCTGCAGCTGTGTGCACAGAGGGTTTTTATAAGAAGAGAAAGAAAGATCTGCAGCTGTGTGCGCAGAGGCCTGCTGCTATGTGGGTGGCTTTTAAGGAAAGAAGGGATCTACAGCTGAGTGCGCAGATCAAACTATGGATTTTGTAGCAAGTTGAATAAAACACAGTTTGTGGACGTAGCCCCAACACTGGGGGTGAACCACGTTATATCCGGTGTCGTGGTTTCTTGTGCTATTCCTTTTCTGTTATCTTTTATGCATTAATACTATGATAAGTTAGATCGCTGTTAATATTTAGCTTTGCTGTGAATTCCCTGTAGCGGGTTGAGCAAGTAATGACTGTTTATTTATCTGCGAAGTTGTATGTGAATGAATGGTAAAGCTTTTATAGTATTGATTAATAATATTATTAAAGGCTAAGGTACAGTAATCCCCCTCTCGGCTTGCAGAAACCTGATTCTGGGGCACCCCATAGCTATTTCGGGTGAGACTGCAACCTGCGCGTAGGTTGTTGCCGAAAGGGCCAACACTGTGGGTCTTTTGTTGGTGCGACACTAAAGGTTTAAACCTGGGTCTGCCCTATTGCCCAACAAATTGGTTCCGTTGCCGGTTGAACTCAGTACCTGCTCAAGAGGGGTTTACCTTGTACCCCAGGGGCTATGTTCTGGAGGCCCTTGGTGAAGGAAATCAGTGATTGGTTTACTGAGGTCGGTCTGAAAGTTGCACAGCAAGAGAACGCCAATCCGCGGTGTAGTGCAAGTGAATTTTTACAAAGGTATTGTTTTGTGATGCTTATGAAATTTTCTTTGATAGTATCCACATAGAGTTGCACCAGTGGTTGTCTAGGTTAACAGTAAGCAGACCGAACGTCCAAGCTCGACGGGTTCCCGAGTGGAATCTTTTGTGAGGGAGTTTGCCCTTGACGCAAGAAGCTCCTTCAGCGAAGCTGAACGACAGTTCTTCAAAGGGCCTCGCGGTAAGTTTTTGAATTTATTAAGCTTAAGGATTAAAATACTATTGGCCGCAAAAGCTATATTGCTGTTTGAATCGGACTATTAGTTTAGTTGTGCTAACATATGTTTGCAAGTGACATTCCTTTTGACGAGCAAAGTGGGTTGCTGCGAAACGGAAAAAGGTATAAGAGAGGTTTTGAACCCTCTCCCTTAGGTCAGGCTACCGCGTCCACTCCTGTAAACCCTGAAGCATCAGATTTCGAAGAAAACCCTCCGATCACCCCACAACGCCGCTCCCCTACCCCTGACATTCCATCGCAGTCTGAGAGTCAACCAGGCCCGAGTATTCCGGTCACAGGCTAGTCTTCCCCCGTAACTTCTTCCCCATAGACATCCTGCCCCCCTCCCAACCCCCCTAGAAACTCCATGGCCCACCTCGTTGATGACATTAAACTACCCATTTTTAAAGGCATGGGATCAGAGGACCCAGAGCAGTTCTGGTTTCTCTGCGAAGCAGTATGGAACGCAAAGAAAATTACAGATCCGGATGTGTGAGCTGCGCAGGTCATTACTTCCTTTCGGGACCGGGCTGTGACATGGTTCATGAAATTTTCTAGCACCCAGAGCCCTACTTTAGGTGAGATCAAGGCGGCTATAATCAAATAATTTAAGAAGCCTAAATCGGATTCGCAGAGCATCACAGAACTCAAGGAAATTCAACAGCGACATGGCGAATCAGTGTGGGACTTTGATCAAATATTCAAATTTCTCCTGGACCAAGTGATCTTTACTATTAGTCCTGCGCAACATAAGGAATGGTTTATTGTAGCACTGTTACCACATATCAGAACCCCACTCATGCAACAGAAGGTTGCTGACCAGCAAGACGCTCTGGAAATTGCAATGAAACTAGAGACTACCCCTGTCGGAGATGACTCTGGTATTGCTCAAATCCAAGCGTAGCTAGCTGCGATGGCCCTAGAACTTCGCGAGATGAAAAAGGGAAAACCTGATCGCGAAGATATTTGGTGTACGCAATGTAGAACTGAAGGTGATGACAAGGAACGGTGCCCTCTGGTAAACAAGTACTTGCAGACAGGTGCACCGAACCCCTTTCCACCACAATTTCTCTATTGTGAGCTCTGCAGAATGACAGGTCAGCACCGACCTGAGAACTGTTACCTGCTGCAAAGGTATGGACAGGGAACTAAGACCTCCTACTATAATTTTTGCAAATCTGTAGGTCATAATGAGGATGAGTGCCGCACCTATGATGCTTATCGGGTGCACACGGAAGGCCCAAGTACCGATAGTTATGGTTACCACGGGTGTGCCTCTGGACGAGGTAATTCTGGAGGCCGTGGTGGCATGGCTGGGCGAGGCCGAAACCAATTCGTGTGTTACAATTGTAACCAAGCTGGGCATTTGGCTCGTGACTGTCGGAACCCCACTACGACATGCCAGTATTGCCGCGCAGTAGATCATGTGATTGAGCAGTGCCCCCAGTTGATAGCTAAGATTCAGGCACGACAGACCACCCCTACTCAGAACCTTAAGATGATTTCTGTAGAGCCCCGCCCTGCTGTAGCCATCAATGTCGTTACAAGACGTGGACTTACGACACACATTCAAAATACGCGAAACCGACCTGCCAAAGCTCTAGTTCGGAAGGCTCCTGAGAAAGTCCCTGAATTTGATATCCTCAGAGAGAAAGAGACATTCCTGGAAGCCAAGAAAGATTTTGCTGGCCCTAGCCCACCCAGCGCACCTGCGCAGCCTCAGTCGCCGCCCCGCGAAGCTTCGATGGATAAAAGATGTGGTCAGGACAAAACTGTTCATCGAGTCAGCAGGACCGGCAGGGAAATGCGATTGAATGCTCAGATAGGGGCATATGATATGACCGATGTTATTTTGGACTTAGGGTCTGATGTAAATGTTTTAACCAAACAAACCTGGGAACAAATGGGGAAACCTACCCTTGCTTGGTCCCCTATACAGTTGAGACTAGCTAACCAGCAAAAGATTGTACCTTTAGGAAGATTCATGGATATCCAAATAGATATTGACGGGGTCAGCACCTTCGCGGACTTCGAAGTAATTGAGATCATTGATGACAGCAACCCCTACCCGGCCCTACTAGGAATTGAATGGGAAATGGTAAACGCCGCAGTCATTAACCTCAAGAAGAGACAGATGGTATTCGAAGGGAAATACTTCAGGGTTATCCTGCCCCTAGATCCTCCACAAGGGGCACGGTACACAGAACCTCTCCGACATGAGGATCAAGCAGATGCGGAACCCATCTCTACTATCACTGTGTAGGCAGAAGGTTATGAGGCTCCTCCGGCCGCAGGGTGGGAGTCTGGTAGCTCCTGTATGACGGACTCTGACGATGAATTAGAAAACTGGCAACGCCGATTATCTGAGCACCATAGGGGCCACAATGTCTTCCCTACCAAATCTCTCAGATGGGTCAACTCACAACTCAGAACTATACCTGTATATGATGGTTCGACCGATCCTGCACCGTTTATTGTACAATTCTCGGATCAAATACCTGACCTATAGAAAATGGAGGCCCTATATTCTGCATTCAGAGCCACAGTAGTCAGATGGTGGACGAGCCATAAGAAGCAGATCCCTACCTGGGAAGCATGTCAGATGCTCCTTCGCCTGAGGTTCTCAGACCAGTCGGCAAAGACGCAAAGCAAGTTTGAGGGAAAAACTTGCCCCCAGGATCACTTAAGCAAATGCTATGAGGCATGGAAGTATGTCCCTCAGGATGAGTGGGTACATAGATTTGTGCACACGCTGGGACCACCAGCGAAGAGCTGGTACGCGGAGGCTGAACTTCGCCAAGATACTGTAAGTTGGGACTGTCTTGTTCATAGCTTTATCAATACTTTCTCTACTAATGATGTCTGTCCAGCCCTAGACGCAGCTATCAGGATCATCCATACTAAGGTATTTAACGAACAAGCAATGACAGAAAACCGCCCTGAATGGGCCACCCAAGAAGCCCTCGAAGTCCAATGTTATAAATTCACAGTCGAGGAGGAGGAGGACCCACGTTGTCTCAATATCCCTGAGTCTGAAGGATACTGCGACGTGCATGGGCCGGTAGTCGAAGTTCCCGAAGTTACGTAGCCCTTGAAGACACGCATAGTTAACATTGGTTCCGATAAACAGCCTAAGTTTGCTACCGTTGGCGATTATTGGGATGATGAGATGGTAAGCAAGGTAAATCAACTTCTCCACAAATATCAAGATCTTTTTCCGA
The DNA here is from genome assembly GCA_001517045.1 of Pseudotsuga menziesii. Taxonomy (NCBI): domain Eukaryota; kingdom Viridiplantae; phylum Streptophyta; class Pinopsida; order Pinales; family Pinaceae; genus Pseudotsuga; species Pseudotsuga menziesii. The sequence continues at coordinate 56,730 of LPNX010085005.1, read as the reverse complement.
CAAAGTTCTCTGAAATGAAAGGTATCCTGGGAGATATCGGTGTAATGAAGATCCCCCTAAAGCCTGATGCGAAGCCTGTGAAGCAGTGCCCTTATAGATTGAATCCAAAATACAAGGAAAATGTTAAACTAGAGTTGGAAAAGATGCTTGCTGCAGGAATAATCGAACCTGTTCAAGAATCTAAGTGGGTCAGCCCTATGGTCGTTCAGGAGAAGAAGACTAAGGGTGAAATCCGAATCTGTGTCGATCTAAGGAAACTCAATGATGCCTGTCTACACGACCCTTTTCCCACTCCCTTTACAGATGAAGTGCTCGACAATGTCGGAGGCCAAGAAGTATACTCTTTTACTGATGGCTTTTCTGGCTACCATCAGATCCGAATTGCTCCAGAGGACCGACATAAGACAACCTTTGCTACCGAAATGGGATCCTTCCAGTATACTGTCATGCCCTTCGAGTTGAAGAATGCACCTGCCATATTTTCTCGAGTAGTCATCTCCGCATTTAAAGAATACATCGATGAATTCCTAGAAGTTTACTTCGATGATTGGACTATTTTTGGGCTCGTAAAAGACCATCTAACTAGTTTGAGACTTATGTTGGACAAATGTAGACATCACCAAATCTCATTGAACTTAAAAAAGTGCATTTTCTGTGCACCCTTTGGCATTCTACTTGGTCATGTGGTATGTAAGCAGGGATTGATGATGGACCCTGCGAAGATCGCTATTATTGTGAACCTGCCACCTCCGAAGTCTGTCAAACAACTTCGCACAACGCTTGGTCATACCGGTTACTACAGGAAATTTATACAAGGATATGCCAAGATTACCGCCCCAATGGAAAGGCAGCTAAAGAAGGATATTAAGTTCGAATGGACACCAGAATGCTTAGCAAGCCTCGACATTCTGAAAGAAAAAATGGTCACTGCCCCTATCCTAGTATTCCCTGATTGGAACAAGGAGTTTCATGTGCATGTTGATGCATCCTCTATTGCTTTAGGTACTGTACTCGCTCAGCCAGGTGAAGGTAATATCGATCACCCTATCTCTTTTGCTAGCAGAAAGTTGTCTACAGCCGAGAAAAATTATACTATGACAGAACGCGAAGGTCTTTCTATGGTATATGCATTACAAAAATTTCGTTATTATCTGCTAGGATCTCATTTTAAGATGTTTACTGACCACTCTGCTTTCAAGTACTTGGTTAACAAACCTGTGCTAGGTGGAAGAATATGAAGATGGTTAATCCTATTTCAAGAATATGATTTTGAGATCATTGTTAAGCCTGGAAGACTTAACCTAGGACCTGACCACTTGTCGAGTCTTGAGTCAGGTGAAGAACCTACCAATTTAGACGCAGGCCTCCCCGATGCACAATTATTTGCTATCCAGATAGTTGATGAATATTTCCAGGATATTGTTTAGTATTTGTCCACAGGTATACCCCCTCCAGAGATGACCACATAGTAGAAGAAGCAGTTGGTGGTTCGAGCCGCGGACTTCACTTTAATAGCAGGACAGCTGTATAAAATGGGATCAGATGAGATACTGCGCAGATGTGTTTTGGAACATGAAAAACCTCTAATATTGGCTGAAGCACACTCTTGTGCAGCAGGAGGTCATTATGTAGGCAAAGCCACAGCACAGAAGATTTTGACTGCCGGTTTATGGTGGCCTACACTCCACAAAGATGCAAGAGAATATTTCCATAGCTGCGACATCTGTCAGAGGACAGGTAAACCATCTAGGATGGATGGAATGCCTCTAGTTCCGCAAGTTACATTACAGGCCTTTGATAAATGGGCCATTGACTTTGTTGGTCCTATCAACCCCCCTGCAAAACATTCAGGAGCCAGATACATCATTACAGCAACTGATTATCTTACCCGTTGGGCCAAAGCTCAACCAGTTAAGACCTGTAGCACTGCTACTGCTGCGAAGTTCATCTTCGACAACATCTTATCTAGATTTGGGTGTCCCAAAGTTCTTATGAGTGATCAGGGGTCACATTTCCTGATCAGGACTATTGAAGTATTGACTGAAGAATTTCAGGTGTATCATCAAAAGAGTACTACATATCACCCACAAGCAAACGGGACTGTCAAAGCCTTTAACAAAATCCTTGAGCATGCCTTGACAAAGGTTTGTAATGCTAACAGGAATGATTGGGATCTCCAAATTCCAGCAGTGCTATGGGCTTACAGAGCTACTTGCAAAAATTTGACAGGCCATACACCCTTTCGACTAGTTTATGGGCAAGAAGCTATCATGCCCATGGAATACATTGTTCCCAGCCTCCGAATATCTTCTTTCACTGACATGGATGACCCAACCATAATCACAGAGAGACTGAAACAGATATTAGAACTTGAAGAGGATAGATTTGTCGCAGGCTTCCAACAACAGGTGCAGAAAGATCGAGAAAAAGCATGGCATGACAGACACATCGAGAAGAAACATTTTCAGCAGGGTGATCTTATGCTCCTTTATGACAGCAAATTCATGGAGTTCCCAGGAAAGCTTAAGACACATTGGAAAGGCCCATATATAGTACAGAAAGTTACTGATGGGGGCGTAGTCCAGCTAGCTAAGTTAAATGGTGAACTCTTTTCCTCTATGATAAATGGGAGCCGCTTAAAAAAGTATATAGACAGGCCAGATACGCAGAATAGGAGGTAGCACCAAGCAAATAAGCGAAGATGCTCGTAGCATTATGGAGTATCGTAGTCTGTTTTGTCTAAAGGATGCAGAGCTTCAGGTTGGTTGTAGGTCGCAGGGTCAGACTGTGTTGAAGTCGAGGGTTATCAAGGTCTGTCGCAGTCCAAAATGTGACGGATGGGACATACTGCATTCGGCGGTGCTGGCATGAGAGCTACTCTCATTACTTGTCATAATGAGATTCTGGGCAAATCCGGCGCTATGCGGAGAAGATTTCTGGAACTCATCAGATTTCGTGTAATTACTACACCATGATGACATATTACACCTCAGGATTCTATAAGAATCCATCTCGACCTGTGTCTCTGTCTTAGGCACATCTGTGAGATATTCATCCCAAACCATGTCAAACGACTGTAAAGTTCAGGAGTTAGTACGAGAAGTAAGGGACAGAGGTTTGCAGCACCTTCTGAGCACTCCACCAGCACAGCCCTACTTGGCCAAGTGCATCGACAGGCAGGAGTTTGCTCTAAATTTGCAAAGACAGATAGGAGTTTGCTCTAACGTAGAGCAACAAAGGGCATGAAGCCTCGCAGAAAAACTCTGGGGAATCCCGCCATGCAATCGTGCGGTGTAGCAGAACCATGGCAGCTATATTCCTTCCACAGTGGGACACGCAATCCCAGGGGACCCCAACGTTGTGGATGGTCAGGCATCCGCAATTGAAGAGAAGGATGGTGTTGCAGGTGGATCGCGATGGTCTTCATCAGCAAAACTTCTACAAAGGACAGAAGTAAGCAACCGGCTGCAGAATGCAGAGCTTCAGCAAGCAGTACAATATGCTTCGTTAGTAGAATTCTGCCATCCGAGAAATTGAAGAGTGTCCCGCGACAGGCCACTAGTGAGTATTAGGGGCCTGTTGGGACGCATACTCCATGTTTGGGTAACCCTGCAGTTAAGTAGAGAGTTTTGTAAGTGGAGTTATGGGTCAAAACAGTCTTAGGGGTGTCGGGGGAAGTTAAAACTACTTTTGTTTGTAATAAACCCTTGGTTGAAATCCAGGGTTTAGGGTTCTGGGTGCCCATGGTTTAAGACCATGGTTTTGTAAAAATGCCCAGTATAAATAAGCGCTTGTGCAAAGAAGATAGGTTAGGTTTTTATGATGAAAGAAAGAATAAGGCGAAGCTAAGGCTGATTTTGAAAGGTTAAGTCCCAGCTGTGTGCGTGGACGACCTCTGCAGCTGTGTGCGCAGAGGGTTTTTGTAAGAAGAGAAAGAAAGATCTGCAGCTGTGTGCACAGAGGCCTGCTACTGTGTGCATGGCTTTTAAGGAGAGAAGGGAGCTGCAGCTGAGTGCGCAGATCAAACTGTGGATTTTGTAGCAAGTTGAATAAAACACAGTTTGTGGACGTAGCCCCTACACTGGGGGTGAACCACGTTATATCCGGTGTCATGGTTTCTTGTGCTGTTCCTGTTTCTGTTATATTTTATGCATTAATACTGTATACATCTGATAAGTCAGATCGCTATTAATATTTAGCTTCACTGTGAATTCCCTGTAGCGGGTTGAGCAAGTAATGACTGTTTATTCATCTGCGAAGTTGTATGTGAATGAATGGTAAAGCTTTTATAGTATTGATTAATAATATTATTAAAGGCTAAGGTACAGTAATCCCCCTCTCGGCTTGCAGAAACCTGATTCTGCGGCATCCCATAGCTGTTTCGGGTGAGACTGCAACCTGCGCGCAGGTTGTTGCCGAAAGGGCCAACACTGTGGGTCTTTTGTTGGTGCGACACTAAAGGTTTAAACCTGGGTCTGCCCTATTTCCCAACAAATTGGTTTCGTTGCTGGTTGAACTCAGTACCTGCTCAAGAGGGGTTTACCTTGTACCTCAGGGGCTATGTTCTGGAGGCCCTTGGTGAAGGAAATCAGTGATTGGTTTACTGAGGTTGGTCTGAAAGTTGCACAGCAAGAGAATGCCAATCCACGGTGTAGTGCAAGTGAATTTTTACAAAGGTATGTTTTTGTGATGCTTATGAAATTTTCTTTGATAGTATCCACATAGAGTTGCACCAGTGGTTGTCTAGGTTAACAGTAAGCAGACCAAACGTCCAAGCTCGACGGGTTCCCGCGTGGAAGCTTTTGTGACGGAGTTTGCCCTTGACGCAAGAAGCTCCTTCAGTGAAGCTGAACGACAGTTCTTCAAAGGGCCCCACGGTAAGTTTTTGAATTTATTAAGCTTAAGGATTAAAATACTATTGGCCGCAAAAGCTATATTGCTGTTTGAATCGGACTATTAGTTTAGTCGTGCTAACATATGTTTGCAAGTGACATTCCTTTCGACGAGCAAAGTGGGTTGCTACGAAATGGAAAAAGGTATAAGAGAGGTTTTGAACCCTCTCCCTTAGGTCAGGCTACCATGTCGACTCCTGTAAACCCTGAAGGATCAGATTCTGAAGAAAACCCTCCGGTCACCCCACAACACCGCTCTGCTACCCCTGACATTCCATCACAGTCTGAGAGTCAACCAGGCCCGAGTATTCCGGCCACAGGCCAGTCTGCCCCCATAACTTCTTCCCCATCGACATCTTTCCCCCCTCCCAAACCCCCCAGAAACTCCATGTCCTACCTCGTTGATGACATTAAACTACCCATTTTTAAAGGCACGGGATCAGAGGACCCAGAGAAGTTCTGGTTTCTCTGCGAAGCAGTATGGAACGCGAAGAAAATTACAGATTCGGATGTGCGAGCCGCGCAGCTCATTACTTCCTTTCGGGACCGGGCTCTGACATGGTTCATGAAATTTTCTAGCACCCAGAGCCCTACTTTAGGTGAGATCAAGGCGGCTATAATCAAATAATTTAAGAAGCCTAAATCGGAGTCGCAGAGCATCATAGAACTCAAGGAAATTCAACAGCGACGTGGCGAATCAGTGTGGGACTTTGATCAGAGATTCAAAGTTCTCCTGGACCAAGTGAGCTTTACTATTAGTCCTACGCAGCATAAGGAATGGTTTATTGTAGCACTGTTACCACATATCAGAACCCCACTCATGAAATAGAAGGTTGCTGACCAACAAGAGGCTCTGGAAATCGCAATGAAACTAGAGCCTGCCCTTGTCGGAGATGACTCTGGTATTGCTCAAATCCAAGCGCAGCTAGCTGCGATGGCCCTAGAACTTCGCGAGATGAAAAAGGGAAAACCTGATCGCGAAGAGAATTGGTGTACACAATGTCGAACTGAAGGTGACGACAAGGAACGGTGCCCTCTGGTAAACAAGTACTTGCAGACAGGTGCGCCGAACCCCTTTCCACCACAAGTTCTCTATTGTGAGCTCTGCAGAATGACAGGTCAGCACCGACCTGAGAACTGTTACCTGCTGCAAAGGTATGGACAGGGAACTAAGACCTCCTACTGTAATTTTTTCAAATCTTTAGGTCATAATGAGGATTAGTGCCGCACCTATGATGCTTATCGGGTGCACACGGAAGGCCCAAGTACCGATAGTTATGGTTACCAGGGGTGTGCCTCTGGACGAGGTACTTCTGGAGGCCGTGGTGGCATGGCCGGGCGAGGCCGAAACCAATTCGTGTGTTACAATTGTAACCAAGCTGGGCATTTGGCTCGCGACTGTCAGAACCCCACTACGACATGCCGGTATTGCCGCGCAGTAGATCATGTGATTGAGCAGTGCCCCCAGTTGATAGCTAAGATTCAGGCACGACAGACCACCCCTACTCAGAAAATTAAGATGATTTCTGTGGAGCCCCGCCCTGCTGCAGCCATCAATGCCGTTACAAGAAGTGGACTTACGACACACATTCAAAATACGCCAAACCGACCTGCCGAAGCTCTAGTTCGGAAGGCTCCTGAGAAAGTCCCTGCATTTGATATCCTCAGAGAGAAAGAGACATTCCTGGAAGCCAAGAAAGATTTTGCTGGCCCTAGCCCACCCAACGCACCTACGCAGCCTCAGTCGCCGCCCCACGAAGCTTCGATGGATAAAAGCTGTGGTCGGGACAAAACTATTCATCAAGTCAGCAAGACCGGCAAGGAAATGCGATTGAATGCTCAGATAGGGGCATATGATATGACCGATGTTATTCTGGACTTAGGGTCTGATGTAAATGTTTTAACCAAAAAAACCTGGGAACAAATGGAGAAACCTACCCTTGCTTGGTCCCCTATACAGTTGAGACTAGCTAACCAGCAAAAGATTGTACCTTTAGGAAGATTCATGGATCTCCAAATATATATTGACAGGGTCAGCACCTTCGCGGACTTTGAAGTAATTTAGATCATTGATGACAGCAACCCCTACTCGGCCCTACTAGGAATTGAATGGGCAATGGCAAATGCCGCAGTAATTAACCTCAAGAAGAGACAGATGGTCTTCGAAGGGAAAGACTTCAGGGTTATCCTTCCCCTGGATCCTTTACAAGGGGCACGGTACACAGAACCTCTCCGACATGAGGATCAAGCAGATGCGGAACCCATCTCTACTATCACTACACAGGCAGAAGGTTATGAGGCTCCTCCGGCCGCAGGGTGGGAGTCTGGTAGCTCCTGTATGATGGACTCTGACGATGAATTAGAAAACTAGCAACGCCGATTATCTGAGCACCATAGGGGCCGCAATGTCTGCCCTACCAAATCTATCAGATGGGTCAACTCACAACTCAGAACTATACCTGTGTATGATGGTTCGACCGATCCTGCACCATTTATTGTACAATTCTCGGATCAGATACCTGACCTACAGAAAATGGAGGCCCTAGAGTCCGCATTTAGAGCCACAACAGTCAGATGGTGGATGAGCCATAAGAAGCAGATCCCTACCTAGGAAGCATGTCAGAAGCTCCTTCTCCTGAGGTTCTCAGACCAGTCGGCAAAGATGCAAAGCAAGTTTGAGGGAAAAACTTGCCCCCAGGATGACATAAGCAAATGCTACGAGGCATGGAAGTATGTCCCTCAGGATGAGTGGGTACATAGATTTGTGCACACGCTGGGACCACCAGTGAAGAGCTGGTATGCGGAAGCTGAACTTCGCCAAGATACTGTAAGTTGGGACTGTATTGTTCATAGCTTTATCAATACTTTCTCTACTAATTATGTCTGTCCAGCCCTAGACGCAGCTATCAGGATCATCCATACTAAGGTATTTAACGAACAAGCAATGCCAGAAAACCGCCCTGACTGGGCCACCCAAGTAGCCCTCGCAGTCGAATGTTATAACTTCACAGTCGACGAGGAGGAGGACCCGCTGTGTCTCGATATCCCTGAGTCTGAGAGATATTGCGACGTGCATGGGCCAGTAGTCGAAGTTCCCGAAGTTACACAGCCCTTGAAGACGCGCACAGTTAACATTGGTTCCGATGAACAGCCTAAGTTTGCTACCGTTGGCGATTATTGGGATGATGAGATGGTAAGCAAGGTAACTCAACTTCTCCACGAATATCAAGATCTTTTTCCGACAAAGTTCTCTAACATGAAAGGTATCCTGGGAGATATCGGTGTAATGAAGATCCCCCTGAAGCCTGATGCGAAGCCTATGAAGCAGCGCCCTTATAGATTGAATCCAAAATACAAGGAAAAGGTTAAACTAGAGTTGGAAAAGATGCTTGCTGCAGGAATAATCGAACATGTTGTAGAATCTGAGTGGGTCAGCCCCATGGTCGTTCAGGAGAAGAAGACTAAGGGTGAAATCCGAATCTGTGTCGATCTAAGGAAACTCAATGATGCCTGTCTACATGACCCTTTTCCCACTCCCTTTACAGATGAAGTGCTCGACAATATCGGAGGCCAAGAAGTATACTCTTTTACCGATGGCTTTTCTGGCTACCATCAGATCCGAATTGCTCCAGAGGACCAACATAAGACAACCTTTGCTACCGAAATTGGATCCTTCCAGTATACTATCATGCCCTTCGGGTTGAAGAATGCACCTACCATATTTTCTCGAGTAGTCATCTCCACATTTAAAGAATACATCCATAAATTCCTAGAAGTTTACTTCGATGATTGGACTATTTTTGGGCTCGTAAAAGACCATCTAACTAGTTTGAGACTTATGTTGGACAAATGCAGACAACACCAAATCTCGTTGAACTTAAAAAAGTGCATTTTCTGTGCACCCTTTGGCATTCTACTTGGTCATGTGGTATGTAAGCAGGGATTGATGATGGAACCTGCGAAGATCGCTATTATTGTGAACCTGCCACCTCCGAAGTCTGTCAAACAACTTCGTACAACGCTTGGTCACACCGGTTACTACAGGAAATTTATACAAGGATATGCCAAGATTACCGCCCCAATGGAAAGGAAGCTAAAGAAAGATATTAAGTTCGAATGGACACCAGAATTCCAAGCAAGCCTCGACATTCTGAAAGAAAAAATGGTCACTGCCCCTATCCTAGTATTCCCTGATTGGAACAAGGAGTTTAGTATTCCCTGATTGGAACAAGGAGTTTCATGTGCATGTTGATGCATCCTCTATTGCTTTAGGTACTGTACTCGCTCAGCCAGGTGAAGGTAATATCAATCACCCTATCTCTTTTGCTAGCAGAAATTTGTCTACAGCCGAGAAAAATTATACTACGACAGAACGCGAAGGTCTTGCTATGGTATATGCATTACAAAAATTTCGACATTATCTGCTAGGATCTCATTTTAAGATGTTTACTAACCACTCTGCTTTGAAGTACTTGGTTAGAAAACCTGTGCTAGGTGGAAGAATATGCAGATGGTTAATCCTATTTCAAGAATATGATTTTGAGATCATTGTTAAGCCTAGAAGACTTAACCTAGGACCTGACCACTTGTCGAGGCTCGAGTCAGGCGAAGAACCTACCAATTTAGACGCAGGCCTCCCCGATGCACAATTATTTGCTATCCAGATAGTTGATGAATATTTCTAGGATATTGTTCAGTATTTGTCCACAGGTATACCCCCTCCATAGATGACCACACAGTAGAAGAAGCAGTTGGTGGTTCGAGCCGTGGACTTCACTTTAATAGCAAGACAGCTGTATAAAATGGGATCAGATGAGATACTGCGCAGATGTGTTTTGGAACACGAAAAACCTCTAATATTGGCTGAAGCACACTCTAGTGCAGCAGGAGGTCACTATGCAGGCAAAGCCACATCACAGAATATTTTGACAGCCGGTTTATGGTGGCTTACACTCCACAAAGATGCAAGAGAATATTGCCATAGCTGCGACATCTATCAGAGGACAGGTAAACCATCTAGGAGGGATGAAATTCCTCTAGTTCCGCAAGTTACATTACAGGCCTTTGATAAATGGGCCATTTACTTTGTTGGTCCTATCAACCCCCCTGCGAAACATTCAGGAGCCAGATACATCATTACAGCAACTGATTATCTCACCTGTTGGGCCGAAGCTCAACCAGTCAAGACCTGTAGCGCTGCTACTGCTGCGAAGTTCATCTTCGACAACATCTTATCTAGATTTGGGTGTCCCAAAGTTCTTATGAGTGATCAGGGGTCACATTTCCTGATCAATACTATTGAAGTATTGACTGAATAATTTCAGGTGTATCATCAAAAGAGTACTGCATATCACCCACAAGCAAATGGGACTGTCGAAGCCTTTAACAAAATCCTTGAGCATGCCTTGACAAAGGTTTGTAACGCTAACAGGAATGATTGGGATCTTCGAATTCCAGCAGTGCTATGGGCTTACAGAACTACTTGCAAAAATTTGACAGGCCATACACCCTTTCGACTAGTTTATGGGCAAGAAGCTGTCATGCCCATGGAATACATTGTTCCCAGCCTCCAGATATCTTCTTTCACTGACATGGATGACCTAGCCATAATCACAGAGAGACTGAAACAGATATTAGAACTTGAAGAGGATAGATTTGTTGCAGGCTTCCAACAATAGGTGCAGAAAGCTCGAGAAAAAGCATGGCATGACAGACACATCAAGAAGAAACATTTTCAGCAGGGTGATCTTGTGCTCCTTTATGACAGCAAATTCATGAAGTTCCCAGGAAATCTTAAGACACATTGGAAAGGCCCGTATATAGTACAGAAAGTTACTGATGGGGGCGCATTCCAGCTAGCTAAGTTAAATGGTGAACTCTTTCTCTCTATGATAAATGGGAGCCGCTTAAAAAAGTATATAGACAGGCCAGATACTCAGAATAGGAGGTAGCACCAAGCAAATAAGCGAAGATGCTCGTAGCATTATGGAGTATCGTAGTCTATTTTGTCTAAAGGATGCGGAGCTTCAGGTTGGTTGTAGGTCACAGGGTCAGACTATGTCGAAGTCAAGGGTTATCAAGGTGTGTCGCAGTCCAAAATGTGACGGATGGGACATACTGCATTCGGCGGTGCTGGCACGAGAGCTGCTCTCATTACTTGTCATAATGAGATTCTGGGCAAATCTGACGCTGTGCGGAGAAGATTTCTGGAACTCACCAGATTTCACGTAATTACTACACCATGATGACAAATTACGCCTCGGGATTCTATAAGAAGCCATCTCGACCTGTGTCTCTGTCTTAGGCACATCTGTGAGATATTCAGCCCAAACCATGTCAAACGACTGTAAAGTTCAGGAGTTAGTACGAGAAGTAAGGGACAGAGGTTTGCAGCACCTTCTGAGCACTCCACCAGCACAGCCCTACTTGGCCAAGTACACCGACAGGCAGGAGTTTGCTCTAAGTTTGCAAAGACAGATAGGAGTTTTCTCTAATGTAGAGCAACAAAGGGCATGAAGCCTCGCAGAAAGACTCTAGGGAATCCCGCCATGCAATCGTGCGGCGTAGCAGAACCATGGCAGCTATATTCCTTCCGCAGTGGGACACGCAATCCCAGGGGACCCCAACGTTGTGGATGGTCAGGAATCTGCAATTGAAGAGAAGGATGGTGTTGCAGGTGGATCGCGATGGTCTTCATCAGCAAAACTTCTACAAAGGACAGAAGTAAGCAGCCGGCTGCAGAACGCAGAGCTTCAGCAAGCAGTACAATATGCTTCGTCAGCAGAAGTCTGCCATCCGAGAAACTGAAGAGTGTCCTGGGACGGGCCACTAGTGAGTCTTAGGGGCCTGTTGGGACGCATACTCCATGTTTGGGTAACCCTGCGGTTAAGCAGATAGTTTTGTAAGCGGATTTATGGGTCAAAACAATCTTAGGGGTGTCGGGGGAAGTTAAAACTACTTTTGTTTGTAATAAACCCTTGGTTGAAATCCAGGGTTTAGGGTTCTGGGTGCCCATGGTTTAAGACCATGGTTTTGTAAAAATGCGCAGTATAAATAAGCGCTTGTGCAAAGAATATAGGTTAGGTTTTTATGATGAAAGAAAGAATAAGGCGAAGCTAAGGTTGATTTTGAAAGGCTAAGTCCCAGCTGTGTGCGTGGATGACCTCTGCAGCTGTGTGCGCAGAGGGTTTTTGTAAGAAGAGAAAGAAATATCTGCAGCTGTGTGCGCAGAGGCTTGCTGCTGTGTGCGCGGCTTTTAAGGAAAGAAGGGATCTGCAGCTGAGTGCGCAGATCAAACTGTGGATTTTGTAGCAAGTTGAATAAAACACAGTTTGTGGACGTAGCCCCTACACTAGGGGTGAACCATGTTATATCCGGTGTCGTGGTTTCTTGTGCTGTTCCTGTTTCTGTTATCTTTTATGCATTAATACTGTATACATCTGATAAGTTAGATCGCTGTTAATATTTAGCTTCGCTGTGAATTCCCTGTAGCGGGTTGAGCAAGTAATGACTGTTTATTTATCTATGAAGTTGTATGTGAATGAATGGTAAAGCTTTTATAGTATTGATTAATAAGATTATTAAAGGCTAAGGTACAGTAATCCCCCTCTCGACTTGCAGAAACCTGATTCTGCGGCACCCCATAGCTGTTTCGGCTGAGACTGCAACCTGCGCGCAGGTTGTTGCCGAAAGGGCCAACACTGTGGGTCTTTTTTTGGTGCGACACTAAAGGTTTAAACCCGGGTCTGCCCTATTGCCCAACACCCATGCATAAATAAAATAAAATAAAAGAATGATTATCCTAACCTAGCTAAACAAAAACAATTGTATAATGATGCAACGAATATATTTAAAGAATTTTCTAGACAAGAAGAAGCTAATGATAGTCGACATAGCACAGTTACGGAATTAATATGTTTAGTACAAGATGATAAAGTGGTATCTAAATTCATTGAATTACTGTATAATATGAAGCATAATAATAGTATAGAAAAACAAACAAAAAACATATGCAGTCTAAAAAAAAAGGACAAAAGTGATGCCGACCCACTTGTCAACCTAGAAATCGAAGGATACCATGTTCGACAAGTTGTACTTGACTTCGGCTCACAAGTAAATATTATGACTCATGGCACTTGGGAACAATTGGGTAGACCTTGACTATATGAGTCAGGAATATACCTCAAATTAGTTGACCAAGGTCTAATCGAACCTATCAAATTTTGGAAAATGTCGATACAACAATAAAAGGAATATTGACCAAAGTCGACTTTGAAATTATTGACCCTAAGGAAGGATCCAGTTCCCTCCTAGCTTTAGTAGGTCGACCTTCAGGAAGAAAAATGAAAGCATCAATATATTTAGACAAATAAAGGATAAAACTAAAAGGGAATGGACAAAAATTTATTGTACCTATCTATCCATCCCAAGGAGAATCTTGTATAGAACCTATTGATGAAGAAGTCGACATTCGCAATTATATCAAATACAAAATAATGAAGACTACACAGAACCCAATGTCTATGGTGAACTTCACTTAGGCAATCAAGATTCAGTAGGATACAAATCAGACGCAGAATTATATGGTTGGGAAGTCAAAAAATATGAGACACAAGTAAGAGGCTGCTAGACCATTCAAACAGTGCAGAAGAAACCAGTCCAACAATGTTTCTTAGTTTCCATCATACCGAAAATATTCAGAAAAAAAAGCAGGGAATACCCTACCTTAAAAAAAACAAATGTAAGTATCAAACAAATCCCAAGATACAAAGAAAGAGAATCACCAGCTATGCATATAGAACAAGTATCTAAAAACATTGGTGAACATGGCCGACTACAAAGCCTAGTAGAGACCTTCATAGGACGAGCTTCTAGATGGTGGGATACCCATCAATCAAGATTGTAGACATGGACAACAACTTTGAATTACTTTGTAGAAAGATTTGAAGGAAAGAGGCTAACCAAACAAGCCCAAATACCTATGTTCATCTAGGGGCAGAACCCAGAAGAACAAATAAAAACATGTGAAAAAGAGTGGAAAAGACTTGGGTATAGAGACGAATGTACATGGCCACGCCTGTTTCCATCGACGCTATCTGACTTACCAAACAAATGTTACAAAATGGAAGAAGCATGGGGTGAAACATTTCAATGGCATGAACTTAGAGATAACTTCATTAAATACTTTAGCTTTATACCACAAAATGAAAAGTTAGTCGAAACTGCAAAACAAATCAAAGCGTTTATAGAACTGACCTGGAACAACACCCTAACACAAAATTATGATCGATCGTCAATAACATGTTATAACATACAAACCAAGACAATATCATAGTCAACAAGAATACAAATGGAAATGAAAATATGAAAGGGAAAAGCTTTCAATGGAAATCATACCGCTCATAAACAACAAAACCAATTTGCACAGTACTTAAATTCGAGACAACCAACAAAGAAGATACCAACCAAATGACTGCATCAGACTTTCCTGCTACATTTTCTCAATTCAAAGAAGGGATCCGATTGATCAATGAAACCAAATCACCTGAATGGTTAGATTCCAAAGTAAAAACTAAAGAATTTGACATATTAAACGATGATCGACCAAAAATGACAAAAATTGGCGATTATTGGAGTGAAGAACAAACAACCGAAATAATAAACTTACTAAAAGAATTCTAGGATGTATTCACTAGAGACTACAAATATCTCAAAGGTCTAGTCCATGAAATGGGTGAAATGAAGATCGACATTAAACCTGATGCCTGACTGTTAACACCCAAAAATGGTTCACTACCTCATCTGCCCCATTACATGGCTCATTTGTCCATTTTCTTACCATATTTCCATCAAAAACCCATAAAACCCTCTTTTCCTCCAAAAAATATCCAAAATTCATCCAAAAAGGAAGAAAAAATATAAAATAATAAGGAAAAAGAGGAAAAAACCCTAAATAGATGAAACCCTAACCCTAAAACCAGCACTCCACCACTATAAATAAGTGATGGAGACCCCTTATTCAATATCCACAATCACAAGTATCCTGCCTCTGCCAAAATTGCTCGTGAAATCCTAGCTCACCATTGAGCTACTTTCACCATTGAGAGCCCCTTTTGACCCATTTCCACCATTGGAGAAAGAGAAGAAGCAACTTGAAGCTCGGAGCCATCGACTCGGATCATCGCAAAGGGCTTCACCAACCTCCACATTGGAGGTAAGATCAATAAAATAATTCTTTACCTTTTACTTATTTTTGCTGCATACATGTTTGGATTTAATTTTTTATTTCAGTTATAGATTTTAATTCACACAACATTGAACTGCTACTAAGGAATCCATTGTCCTTAGTAGGTACTCATTCGTACAAGCTAGGGATAAAACCCTAGCAACAGTTTTGGCGACTTCGCTGGTTTTTAAATTTATTTTATTTTCCGTTTTTGTCTTTTCGGCTGTCGTTTTCGGCCGCCATAAACCGCAGTTTTTAGTTGCATAGTCACGTTCCGACCGTGGCTTTCCAGCCCTAACCCGCACCTCGACCACACCTGTTTCATTCAAACTCGCGGCCCGACCGCGCCTGTTTCATTCAAACCCGCGGCGCGACCGCGCCTGTTTCAACCAAACCTGCGCCCCGACCGTGCCTGTTTCATTCAAACCCGCGGCCCGACCGCGTCTGTTTCATTCAAACTCGCGGCCCGACCGCGCCTGTTCCATTCAAAACCGCGGCCCGACCGCGCCTGTTTCAACCAAACCCGCGCCCCGACCGCGCCTATTTCATTCAAACCCGCGGCCCGACCGCATCTGTTTCATTCAAACCCGCGCCCCGAACGTGCCTATTTCATTCAAACCCGCGCCGTGACCGCACCTGTTTCATTCAAACCCGCAGTCCGACCGTTATTTTTTATCTCAAATCCGCGGTCTGATTTCTGCAAATTTTGCTGTATTTGACACCAACCCCTTTGCTGCCATATTTCCTGCACCTGCACAGCCATCTGTCCTACCTGCAGTCCTATAGCCTTTTCTGCACTATTATTCCTATTACCTTTTTACAGCATTGTTTTTTAAAAAAATTCAGCATTGTTTATTTCAGATAATTTTGCATGGTAAATTTTTTTTTTTTCAGTATTATTTATATTTAGGAAGTTGCCCTGGCACTTCTCTTCTGGGTTCATCACCTCACAAGCACACAATCTGTCACCTAACTCAAGTGAGACTTAAAAATTACTTAACTCAACCAACATTCTAACCCCACTTGGGGAACAAAAAAGAATTTTTGTAGTTAGGTAGGATCGAGGGGATAGGATTCCAATAACACCCCTCGGTTATTTACACTTGAGACATAGTTGTTGTCCATTAGGGAACCAAAATCCCCTAGTATTTTTTGACACGGTCACAACCGGTTTATCAGAGGGCCTCTCCCTTAGGAGGGTTGAAGTCGTGAGATTGATTCCAGAGGTCTGAGTGGAATACCAAACTCCATTCAGTAACTGAAGGGCTACCTTTCGCAGTTCTCGGGATATCCCTGTATAGGGGTATTGCGGTTAAAGGACCAAGTGGCAGATTTACCTTTCTGGATGTGTCATGAATGGGGTATCTTAGTTGCCATTCTTCTAGGATTTGACTACCCGGTGTCCCTCCTGGTAGGGGGATACCTTAGCCACTTGGATTTCCTATTCGTATTGTCTGACTTGGATTTCATCACCTTGCAGAGGATATGTCTAGTTGAGTCATAATACTTTTAGTTAGGTTTTTTCATGCTCCTTTACCTCCTTTTGGTCTAAGTGAGTCCACCGGTTTTTATTTTTTAGGCAACCTGCTTTTTTTTGGTATTCTGACCATTTTTGTTGACACTCCACCTATTGTAGCACACAGTTACAGTGGGTGTTTTGAGTTGTTTGTTGGCCTGAGCGCCCTATTTTTTGAGCTCTCCTTCTACACACTCGGTTGCATTAGAGTTTTTGAGCTGATTTGTAGTTATCTCAACCCACAGAGATTTGACTCCATTTGTCACCATTGATTCCCCGAGACATTCTCGGCGCCTCAGAGGTGAGCCCCCACAGCACGGTTCACTTGACACCACCCGTCATTGACACAGGTCATCATCACTTGATACCACTCATCATAGATATCGAGCCTTGTCACTTGACTCGACTCGTCAGTGGCATAGAGCTCCGTCACCAGATACCGACGCCCCTTATTTTACCTCCGATTCTGAGCCAGAATCCAAGAACCCCCTTTACACCGCTCCTACTAGCCCCATGGCTGGCGTGAATCCCATCTTGGTAGGGACCGTTGGTGGCACATCCACCACGACACCCATTACCACACCTACTTTAGGTATGCCCTCCACGGGGGCCCCCTCTACTATTCCCCTCACGTTACCGATTCCCGCAACGGGAATACCTATCCCCACTCCTTTAGTGACCCATACTACCCATGGTGGTGCAGGAC
This sequence comes from Pseudotsuga menziesii, assembly GCA_001517045.1. Lineage (NCBI taxonomy): Eukaryota > Viridiplantae > Streptophyta > Pinopsida > Pinales > Pinaceae > Pseudotsuga > Pseudotsuga menziesii. The sequence continues at coordinate 39,391 of LPNX010085005.1, read as the reverse complement.
CGTCCTATACCAACTTAGTTCCCCCACTTGGGGGAAACCTCCCTCACATGACCCCTCCACTTGGGGGCATCGGCCCCAACTTGGTTCAACCCACTACCATGTCACATCCTTCGTCCAGTTTGCCATTCATGGATAGCCTCAACCTTCCTGACCTAGCTAGATTAACCAATGACCCCATCTGGCACGATCCTGCGTGGCCTCACATTCCCACCAAGCTCCCCTCTGACATCCCTAAGTTCGAGGGAAAGGCAGGTGAGGACCCACAGAACCATATCATGTCCTTCCATCTATGGTGTTCCTCTAACTCCATAGTGGACGATTCTATTCGCCTCCGTTTATTACAGCGCACTTTCACCGGCTCTGCTGCCAAGTGGTATATCGAACAACCCCATGGAACCCATGCCACCTTTACATCCCTTTCCTCGACCTACCTGCAGTTCTTCCAGTTACCTGTCCGCTATGACGCAGGCGTTGAGATCCTACTATCATGTAGACAAAACACGGCTACCCACATCACGGACCATATTCATGAATGCTGTCGACGCCGTAGTCTATGCAAGATCAAGTTAGACGACTGAATCTTCCTAGACTGGTTCCTCAAATCCCTCCTTCCTATCATTGCTAAGGATGTAGCATCCGAACGACCCTAGTCCGAAGAAGAGGCCATCCTTAAGGCCCAGCAATTCGATCTCATTTACGCCCAATCAGGTTATCTCTATACCATTATACCTGACGCCCCTCATGACAATTCATCCCAGCACGATGCGCTGGGGGCATCCCACGCTGCCGACGGCATCATTGGCCGTGTCTCTTCGCAGCCTCAACCATTTTCCATAGCCCGTCCTACCCCTGGCCCTGACCCTTCGCGGGCTACCTCACAGTCTGGAGCAAACAACCCGTATGCTTCCATGACACATCACCACCATACCCATGGACCCTCATGTCCACCACAGTGTTTTGGTCATACGACTCCTGCTTATGCCCCCCCTATCGCTCCTCAGCCCTACTATCACCAGCAGGCTACAGCAGCTCTTGCACCATCACAAGCCCAACCTCATTATTACCCGTCACAAGCAACCCCTGCAAAAAACCCACAACCCGCTCCACAGCACTATTAGCAACACCCTCAGGTTGCTGCACCTGCGCAGCCTCCACCTACATATCATCCACCGCATCCTGCTCCAGCCCCTGCGCAACCTCAGAATCCACCTACTGTCCAAGGGCAAGTTTACGCTCAACAAAACCCGCAGCAAAACCAGAACAACCAACGCAACCAGGGTCAACAAAACCGCGGCAGAGGCCGAAATCGTGGGAACAACCAACCCACCGAGCAAGCTGGTCAACATCCTAATCCCCCCGCTAGTAATAATGCGGCCCCTGCTAACCAAAACCCTGATCGCCCACCCAAGCAGGCTAAAAACCCTAATTTGCGAACAAACTATCCTTGTTCTGTTTGCGGGGTCTATGGCCACTACACACATTTTTGTCCACATATGGAGCGGGCTCGGCAACTTTTGGATGCTGATGTACAACGCCAAGGGCAGACGGCTCCTCAAGCACTGCCTAACCCGCCACAACCTCAGCAGCCACCTTTGGTGCAGCAAAACCCCTTACCAACCCAAGGCGTGGTGAACACCCAACCGTTGGCTCTTCCTCAAGCCAACGCACCAACCCAACAACTAATCACTTACGCTCCTCCCGATCAACCCATGCTTGACTCAGTTACCCACCACTTGTTGATGATGTCCTCCGATGAGATCAACCTCCAGACCCGGCGGAACCAATATGGCTCCACCCCTGAAGCCACTCCCATCGATACACCTACTAACACTCATCCCACTAATCAGGCATTACGTATACCTCCACCTCCACTAGATGGCACTCCCAAAGCACCCCGTTTCCCACTTCGCCGTATCAACAATAACCCCAATGCGTGGGCTGCTTCCAACAACAACATTGTCGACGACTTAGCCCAATCCCCCGCAGCCATGTCTGCGTTAGAAGTCTTAAAAAACTGTCCTTCACAGCCCAATACTTTACTCTCATCCATTGGGGCTATCGATCCAAATGATTCGCAGTTAATGGCATTTGATTTTGACCATTCCAAACCTCGCCTGCCTTCTACTTTGGCATTCCAAGTTTCTGTTTCCATTTCAAATTTTGTTGTCCATCGATGCATTATTGATGAAGGTGCTTCTACATGTGTCATGCCCACCTCCATCTGGTAGAAAATGGGATCCCCCCCTCTCCAGCAGTCCTCTACTGCTTTGCGAGCCTACGACGGCCATTCAGCTCAACCACAAGGCCTATTAACTAATGTCCCCCTCCAGCTGGCTGGCAAAACCGTCCTCGTAAACATTGAGGTCATCAATGCACAGCTTGATTATAACCTGTTACTCGGTCATAGCTACATGTATGCCATGGGAGCAGTTCCTTCTACTATTTTTCGTACCATGATGTCCCCCCATGAGGGACGTGTGGTTACGGTTGACCAACTCACTTACCATGATCCCAATGCCCCCGCAGCACCCGAAAATGTTCTCCCCATAATTGAACAACCTATTTCGGGTGCCACCACCTCTTTCATTTCTTCTTTGGGGATGGGCATTTACTATGACACACCAATGACCTCAACCTTCCCATTTATTCCACCCCCATCACCCGCCACTGAATTATCCGACCTATGTACCCTGTCCCATAAAACGCGAACTCCTACTACTCAACCACCCTTGTTGCCTCAACCCCCTTTGGTACCTAGTCACATTGGTGCTACACCCATCCATACCATTCCTTTCCTCTTCCCTCCCTCAGGAGTAGTTAGCGCCCCAGTCATGGCCACCCTCAGCCTTCCTGGGTTAACCTTAGGATTACCCATTTCGTATCTTTCGCCTCCCGGTCATCTGCCGACACCAGATGTCGTCCTGCAACCAGTGCAACCCATTGTCACTACTAGTCAACCTCCTCCTGGTGTCGCTACCCCATCATCCTCCGCGAAACCCCCCCTACTCTTACCAAACCCACTGGGAGCAGAGGCCCCCAACCTTACACTGCTTTCCAACCTCCTAAGACAGTAAAAAATCCCCCTGTGTTTTGTGCTCCTCCCAAATGCGCACTGTGCGATGAGTTGGGCCATGCGAGTCACATATGTCCTCAGTTACTGACGTTACATGAATACATGCAACTGCTTGAAGATGACCCCACTATCCCAATTGTCCATCTAGAATCAACCCCTAAGCCTCGAGACAAATCCCTGCGCACTAACCACTTTTGTGCCTTATGCGGTGTCTACGGGCATTATTCACATCACTGTCCCAATATCCCCGAGTACAGAATAGCTCTCTTTGAAATGAACAATTGGGATCTTGAGACGGCACCACCCACCATTGTGGAAATCCATTCCCCGGTCTCTTCCCCTTCTGGAGAGGTCAATACCACTCTCTTTGAGATGAAAAATCTGGATGTTGAGATGACACCACCCACCATTGTGGAAATCCACCCCTCGGACTCTTCCTCTTCCGATGAGGTTAATACCATTTATATGATCTCTTCCACCACTACTCATTCATCAACCGATTTGACGACACAAACATTCCGTACGGATGAGGATATTCTCAAGGCTCTCACTGCCCCGGATTATCCTTGGGATGACATGCACCATCGTTCCTACTTCCTCCCAGATGAATCTTCCTCTAAAACTGCTACCCAATTTGCAGTTGAATCCAAAGACTTCCTTCCCCCCAAGGTCAACTGGTTCAAGGACCCTATTCCTGCTCCTGACGCCTTCGAAGAAGATAACATGGCCAACATCTCACCTGTCATCCAAATTGATATCGCTGCCCCCGGAGGCACCCCCGAACTCATCGCTTTAGGAGCATCTTGCACTATGCAGGAGATTGAGGCATACAAAACACTCTTCAAAGAATTCCGTGATGTCTTTACCTGGTCCTATACCGAAATGCCTGGTCTTGAACCTGCCATTATATAGCACCACATTGACACATGGCCTGATGTACCCCCCGTTCGTCAGAAACAACATCCCATTCATCCCTCAAAACTCCCAGATGTCAAAGCAGAGATTGAGAAGCTTCGCACGGCAGGATTCATTTATCCTATTGCCTATACCACTTGGGTTTCAAACCCTGTTCCTGTCAACAAGAAACAAGGCACCATTAGAGTATGCAGTGACTTCCGAGACTTAAACCGCGCCTGTCCCAAAGACAATTTCCCTACACCGTTTATTGACCAGCTCATTGATGCGTGTGCGGGGCATGAAGTCCTGTCGTTCATGGACAGTTTTTCCGGATACAATCAGATCCAAATCCGCAAGGAGGACCAGTACAACACCGCTTTTACTACCCCATGGGGCACCTTTGCCTATCGCGTCATGCCTTTCGGCCTTAAAAATGCTGGTGCCACATTCCAGTGGGCCATGACCTATTTCTTTCATGATTTGGTCCATATCTTGCTTATCTACCTTGATGACCTTACAACTCGTTCCCGAAAACGATCAGACCACCTTACTGACCTTCGGCAAGTTTTCTTGCGTTGTCGCAAATATCAGATCCGCTTGAACCCACACAAGTGCATCTTTTGCGTTCCGGCAGGCCGTTTGTTAGGTTTCATTATTTCCCAGAAAGGAATTACTGTTGATCCCCTGAAATTCCAAGCCATCTTAGACCTTCCCTCTCCTCGAACGCTCCGGCAACTCCAAAGTCTGCAAGGGCGATCCAATTTTCTTCGACACTTCGTTCCTGATTATGCCACAACCATTCACGGTTTCTTACGCCTGCTCCATACCCACATACCCTTTATCTGGGACACACAAGCAGAAGCTTCCTTCGAAGACCTCAAGAAATCTCTCACACAAGCCCCCTTGATCTCCCCTCCGGATTTCTCTCAGGACTTCATCCTTTACGTCTCGGCATCCGAGCATGCTGTGTCCGGGGTCTTGGTTCAAGAAGACGCCTCACGCCAAGAGCATGTCATTTACTAGGTCAGCCAGACCTTGTCAGGCCCACCCCTACGTTACCCATATGAGGAGAGACTAGCCCTAGCAGTGGTCTTTTCCGTCCAAAAGTTGCGACACTACATTTTGCTTAGTCATACCACAGTCGTCGCCAATTCTAACCCCATGGTATATCTCTTAAACCGGCGGCTCCTGCAAGGCCGTGTGGCTAAATGGGTCATTATCCTCCAGGAATATGACCTCACGTTCCGAACACCTAAGAGCACTAAAGCCCTTGCGCTTTCCCAGCTCATCACTGATCTCCCTTCATTTATCCCGGCCCCACCCATCTCCGAAGAGTTACCCGATAATCACTTGTTTACTATCTCGTCCGATGACCCATGGTACGGTGATATCTTGTTATACCTGCGCACGCAGAAGTTCCGACCCACCGTCACACGTAATGGACGTTGTCATATCCGTCACCAGGCCTCTCGCTACCTCCTCATAGGAGATGTCCTTTACCGGCGAGGAGTCGACACAATTCTTCGTCGTTGCCTTACACACGAGGAAGCTGAACAGGTCCTTAATGATTGTCATAGCGGTTCTTGCGGCGGCCATTTCTCAGGGATGGCCACTGCCCAAAAGGTCATCCGCGCCGGATACTTCTGGCCCACACTTTTTACCGATTGCATCACTACAGTCAAGCATTGCCATAACTGCCAACTTTTTTCCCCCAAGGCCTGGACACCACCTACTCCATTACACCCAGTCGTCACTGTTGGTCCCTTTTGCAAGTGGGCCATCGACTTCATGGAGTGTAGACCCCCATCTGCTAACGGCCATAAGCACATCGTAGTCGCCGTTGATTACTTCACCAAATGGGTGGAAGCCATGCCCACTTTCAACTGTACCACTGAAACTACTGCCCGTTTCTTTTTCAACCATGTTATTACACGATTCGGGGTCCCTAAACAGTTGGTCTCAGACCACGGCTCACACTTTGAAGATTCCATTTGGCGTGAGCTATCCACCTTTCTCAAGTTTGAGCACCAATTTTCCTCTGCTTACTACCCTCAAGGGAACGGTCAAGTCGAAGCTGTTAACAAAATACTAAAAACCATACTCCAACGCACTGTTGATCGGCATAAGTCCAATTGGCACCATATGCTATTCCCTGCCTTACGGGCTTACCGTACCTCCACCAAGACCGCCACCGGTTTTACTCCGTTTCATTTAGTTCACGGTGTAGAGTCTGTCCTCCCATCGAGTGTCAGATACCTGCCTTACACATCGTCGTTGAGCTTCTCCCCGATACCTCCCCCCTAGAACAATGTCTGCTGTCCCTCGAACAAGCCGATGAAGATCGTCGTGCCACTCTTCAGAATATCAAAGCTGCCAAAACCCGCTCCAAATCCAATTATGACAAACATGTTCACCCTCGAACTTTCCATGAAGGGGACCTCGTCCTCGCCTATGACCAAGCCCACGATAAAACTGGTAAAGGAAAGTTTGAGTCCATGTGGCAAGGCCCTTACATTGTGCAGACTTGCCTCGGCAAGGGGGCATACATTTTAGCTGACTCTGAAGGCCACCCTTTCAGCAACCCCCGTAATGGGTTGTATCTTAAACGTTTTTACCCATAAACTGAAACCACGACCTTATTGGTCCGCATTGTACAATTTTCTCCCTTTGTGTTTTTTACCTTTTTCTCACATTCATCATTTTTTGCATGCCCACAGATGGACCATTTTCCACCTCGTTACATTGGCTTCGCTGATGGCGCAAGCCGCTGGTCTCCCAACCTGGCTTCTGCAGCATGGGTCTTGTATTCCCCTTCCGACGAACTGATTCACCTTGATGGAACCTGTATAGGTGTTGCTACCAATAACCAGGCGGAGTATGATGCTGTGACCGGTCTCCTGACTGCTGCCCTCCAGATGGGCATACGTCACCTTCATGTGTTCTTGGACTCCCAGCTACTTGTCTCCCAGATCAACAACTGCTACCAGGTACGTGATCCCTGCCTCTTTAGAAAATTCCTGCATACAAAACAACTCAGCCGACAATTTGAATACATCACATTCACACATGTCCCAAGAGCTCAAAATAGTGTCACAGATCAAATGGCAAATAACATCCTAGATTGGCATATCAATCACACCATATAACATCTCCACCATACATCATAGCATCTCATCCAACTATATAACAAACCAAAAAGACTGCATTGCATAAACATTCGCATCCATAGGGGCATCCACGTGCCTAATCATACATAAATCATGCCACATCACATAAAATACACAAGGGGCATCCACGTGCCCAACATCCTAGATTACTTGCATCCACGTGCAACACATACATATAACACATCATCAAGCGCATCCACGTGCGTACAAATGATAAAACATCATAAACAAAAAGTGCATCCATGTGCATAAATATATATATACCAAAAATGTACATGAGCTATACATGTCCTGAGTACCCCTGTACTCAGTGATACAAAAAATATATATGTACAATCCCAAAACCTCATAAAGTACATGCCGTAGCTAAAAAAAATAGGGGGGAGTCCCCTGCACCCCCTAATGGGAGTCGTACCCAACATCACTATCAGTGTCCGCTGCCTCTGACTCCTCTCCTCGCTCCTCCTCCGGCGCGTCCACATCCAGTTTGGGCCCCTGGGCCCGTGCCCTGTCCGCCAACAGGGCCATCCGGATCGCGATCGATCTAAAATCTCGGGGTGCCCCCAAGCAATCCTGGACCACAGCCGGATCCAGGTCCCTCCATCCCGCGTCAGTCACTCCCACTAGCAACTGATCTAGCAACACCCGTACGGACTCCAGTGTCCTCTCTGCATCTGGACGACGCACCTCCCCCCGCCCAAGCAAAGCTGGAATGGCCACAGTCCCTCTACGCGCCACATGTCCTGGCGGTGGCCTCGGGCCCACATCTACAAAACACCATTTTGTCAGTTACCATATATCCACAATATATCATATACATAACACTAGACAAAGCAACCAAACCATACATACCGTCTGGCCCCCATGCCTGTCCTGGTGGCCGTGGAGCATCTGTATCTCTTGTGATGTCCATATCCCTATATGGATAGTCCTCCAGCATCAGTGGTAGCTCGAGCCACTGCAAATACAGCTCCTGCGTGAAGTATCTCCCTACATCCCCGCCACCACGGCGGCTCATCATCTCTCCCCACCGTACCATCCAAGGCTCCCTCAAGCCTCCTGCCCTAACTGGCACCCACGGCCGCAGTGTGGGGACCCTCTCCATGAAGAAGGCACACAAAAATGAACCATAACAAAATCCCTTACCAGATTTCTTCGCCGTGGTCAGCTGTCGCTGCACGCAGGTCAGGAACATCTGGCCCCACACAAAATAGGTCCTGGCCAGTACACGCTCCACGAGCTGCATCTGACCCCCAGACACCTTCTCAGGTGACTGGGACCCCAAAATACGAACCACACATGCTGCCATCGCCTGGACTGCTGGCTCCCGTAGATCCCTCACTAGGAGTGCATTTCGAAGCACCCGAGCCTCCGGTCGACAAAACCGCTCCACCATATCATCCATATCCAGGTCCGCAGAAACCCACGGCTGAGTATCTGCTACCCTCCCCAGGCAGGGAAACCCCATCAAGAAATAAACATCAGTGAGGGTGAGGTCCACCCTCTCTCCCTGCACTCGAAACGCCAATGCATCTGGCTCCCAGAATCCGACCAACCGGTTCAGTAGCAATCCTGCTGACTGCATCACAGGAACCTCTGCGAACTTCAACAGTCTGAAGAGTCCTAACAGTGACCGCACCCGGTGATCCTCTTGAACCACTGTCACTATCTCATCTGGA
>LPNX010085005.1:1812-30360 GCA_001517045.1 Pseudotsuga menziesii | reverse complement strand
TCGTCCAGAAATGGCACCTAAGCTCTGGTCCACTGCAATCACGAGTCAACATCCACTAGTCAAATGACACATGTCATGTTGGCCCACTTACTATTTATAGTCAGTTGACTTTTCTCTTGTTTGGCCATTCTGAACCCAGGCGAAGTCCGTTTTCCGAACCATTTCCACCATTGGAACCAGCACAACGAGACCATCCCGATGGTCACCTCGTTGCATTGTTTGCTCGATGTCATTTTTTACCCATTTTTCAGACACCGCTAGTCGTCTCGGTTTTTGTGCCACTTCGGCTGTTCTCCATTTTTCACACTTTTTATATCACCGGATTCACTTTTCCGAGCTCGTGATGATGCTTGAGATCATTTCTCGCTCTCACTTGGTACAATTTCAAAAGTACGTCCCTACACCTTGCCGCATCAATTTGCGCGCCACATCGGCTATCATCAGATTATTTCACACTTTTTACATGAGCCATCCACTCCTGTCATACTGCAAATGTTTCGTTATTTTGCCACCATTCATTCACCCCGCAAGGAGGCCCACCAGTGTTCCCCCCATCCTCAGTCCTGGTCATCATAAATACTCCTTGATTGCACACTTCCTCCTTTCCTGACCATTACTTCAGAGTCTTCTTATTTGCTTTCAGACTCCTTAAAATTGAAAGCAACCACGAGCATGTACTGTCGTGGGCTCGTAAAATCCACACGACAGTACCATTCCATCATTTCAGAGTCTTCTTATTTGCTTTCAGACTCCTTAAAATTGAAAGCAACCATGAGCATGTACTGTCGTGGGCTCGTAAAATCCACATGACAGTATCATTCCATTACTTCAGAGTCTTCTTATTTGCTTTCAGACTCCTTAAAATTGAAAGCAACCACGAGCATGAACTGTCCTGGGCTCGTAAAATCCACATGACAGTACCATTTTATATCCACACTTCTTCTAGTTCACTAACCCATGAAGAAGTCCCCCCGCACCTCTCGGTGCTATGATCGATCCTCTCGGTAGCACCACCACCACGGTCGCCTTTGTTCAGAGTATTCTGCAGTCTCCTACCACCACAGCTTCAGTCTCCCCTAGCCCATTCACCCTCAGATCCCATACAACTATGATCCCTTTACCACCAATCAGTTTCATGTGTTGCCCGATCATCCCCGCCATCATACTCTGAACAAAGGAAGTTTGAGTCCACCCACTCTACTTGCCCAGTTATTTACCCCAGTTTATCAACCCTGCCATCAGTACTATCACATTTCGGTTTTGCACCTCGCGCTCCTGTCAAGGAAACATCATTGCCTTGATAGTTGTAGGTCTCCCTCTGTCGACGACAGCCCCTCTATTCCAGAGGATAGACCTAGAGGCCCCTGCGTCTTGGACCCATCACCATCTGTGGTGAGTGCCTACGGACCATTTTGGGAGGAGTCATCATTGCCTCTCCAAATAGTTGTTTCTCACATGCTCGACTTCAGCACCTTAATCGCATCGTTGAGAATCGCGCAGGATGTATATCCTTTCCATTATGTGTCGAAGACCCCGGATCTCTTCCGACTATAGCACATTGGTGAGTCACTTTGGAACGACCAGTTATATGTTTCCGTAGATATCTGGGTTGCGTTGGAGATTGTATTCGGAAGCCATCCAGTTCCATGCTTCCTTGAGTACCCAGTTCAGTTCCAGATCAGTGTACCATTGCAAGTATGACCATTGTCACTTTGATCCAGCAACTCATTAGTTCCTTTGGAACCACATTCAGTAGCACTGCTATCATTCCAGTGCATCAGTTGTTCAGCTCAGACATGGTCAGCCCAACAGTATGTTCCAGATGTGTGTCCCCTCTGGACACTTATGATACACATAGTGGTTTTCTATGTATCCTACAGGTCCCCCTTTTCGGGCCTCACAATTTTTATGTATATTGATACGAGCATGGGTATGCTCGCCTCGTCCAGATGATCAGATGATTCCTCATCCATTATTGAGGTTATGTACTTTTCACTCCTTGCAGTTGGTTTGAGACGATGTTCCGGGCTCCAGTTGGTTCCTTCTCTTCTCCACACCCCAGGAAAAACAAAATATGACTTATGATGTCCATCGTCCATACGATGAGCTCCTGCGCTCGCACATCAGGGGGCAATCTGTTAACACCCAAAAATGGTTCACTGCCTCATCTGCCCCATTACATGGCTCATTTGTCCATTTTCCTACCATATTTCCATCAAAAACCCATAAAACCATCTGAAAAGCCTCCAAAAGGCTTAAAAACCCATAAAACCCTCTTTTCCTCCAAAAAATATCCAAAATTCCTCCAAAAAGGCAAAAGTCTCCAAAAAGGAAGAAAAAATATAAAATAATAAGGAAAAAGAGGAAAAAACCCTAAACAGCTGAAACCCTAAACAGCTGAAACCAGCACTCCACCACTATAAATAAGTGATGGAGACCCCTTATTCAATATACACAATCACAAGTATCCTGCCTCTGCCAAATTTGCTCATGAAATCGTAGCTCACCATTGAGAGCCCCTTTTGGCCCATTTCCACCATTGGAGAAAGAGAAGAAACAGCTTGAAGCTTGGAGCCATCGACTCGGATCATCGCAAAGGGCTTCACCAACCTCCACATTGGAGGTAAGATCAATAAAATAATTCTTTACCTTTTACTTATTTGTGCTGCATACATGTTTGGATTTAATTTTTTATTTCAGTTATAGCTTTTAATTCACACAACATTGAACTGCTACTAAGGAATCCATTGTCCTTAGTAGGTACTCATTCGTACAAGCTAGGGCTAAAACCCTAGCAACACTGACCTGTAAAGAAGAGGCCATATAAATTAGCTCATAAATACAAAGAGATAGTCAAGAAAGAGATTGATAATATGCTTGCAGCAAGAATTATCTACCCTATTGACCAATCAAAATGGGCAATTCCAATGGTTGTACAACCAAAGAAACACGACCGGATAAAGATAAGGATCTGTGTCGACTTTAGAGAATTAAACAAGGTCACCATAACAGACCCATTCCCAACACCCTATGTAGATGAAATCCTAAATGAATTCACAGGACATGAATCCTACTCATTTACAAATGGATTCTCAGGTTACAAACAAGTACCAATAGCCAAAGAAGACCAGAAAAAGACAACATTCGTATGCAAATTCGGATCATTTTACTACAGATTTATGCCTTTTGGTCTAAAAAACGTACCTGCAGTCTTTTCAAGAATTGTGGTCAAAACATTACAAGAATGTATTTACAAAACAATGGAAGTATATTTCAATGATTGGACAATATAATTTATGTTGAAAGATCACTACAAATAGCTAAGGCTCATGCTGGAACGATGCTGGAAAATCCATCTATCTCTAAACATAAGAAAATGCATATTCCTAAATCCTATAGGGATACTATTAGGACACATTGTATGAAAAGAAGGAATCAAAATATAAAAATTATCCTTGACTTAAAACCACCAATGAACCCAAAACAAGTCAGGGTAGTACTTGGTCATACAGGATATTACAGGAGATTTATGAGATACTCTTTAGATATAACCTATCCATTGGAAGAACTACTAAGAGAAGATCAGGACTTCAACTGGATAGAGGAATGTAACATATCATTTGAAACACTAAAAAAAAAATCTATTCGAGGCACCCATTCTAAGGTTCCCGAATTGGTCGATCAAATTTCACGTACACATCGACACATCGGGCCTAGCAATAGGAGGGATCTTAACACAACTAGGGGACGACGGAATGGATTACCCTATTGTTTACAGTAGCAGAAAGCTAAATAAGGTAGAAAGAAACTATTTGACAACAGAGAGAGAAGCATTAGGAATGGTTTTTGCACTACAGAAGTATCAACATTACCTACTAGCCAACCCTTTCATCTTTTATATCGACCACCAAGCATTAAAATACCTTGTAAACAAGCCCTTACACCATGGGAGAATTTTTCAATGGATACTACTATTTCAAGAATTCAAATTTAAAGTCATTGTTAGACCAAGAAATTAAATGCCGGACTCGACCACTTGTCGCAAATCAACACAGGAGAGGAGTCGATAGGAGTCGAAGATGACCTACCAGGTGCACATTTATTTCTAATAGAAGCTGTTCCAGTAGAATTAGAAGAAATAGCTCAATTCTTAGAAAATGGTCAAGCACTAGAAGGCATGAGCACAAAAATGGTACAAAATTTCGACAAGCACTAGAAGGCATGAGCACTAAAACGGTACAAAATTTAAAACAAGTTCATGAAAGAAAAAAAAACATACATATAACGACCATAACTGTTTGACAAAAACTATAAAAATCTAAAAAGACTAAAGAAAACAAAACAAAACCAACACCCATAACCCATCATGGCAGGAAACTTTGAAAGAAACAATAAACATCGCTTCGACAACCGACATGAAACCCATCTACATACCACCATCGACCATTCGCATGGTCGACATGGACTTACGACCCCAAAGCTCAAATCACGCCTTTGTGACTATGGTCAGAAGGAGCGCCAAAATCAAATTTCCATTAACGCAAAATCTATAGACAGCGCTGGACCATCACTTCCACCATTAATACATTGATCGATAGAAACGTCACCTGCTCCACCTATAAATATCAGACTAGAAAAGGATCATTTACCATATTTTGAAGAGATAGAACTATTCAGCAGTCAGAAATTTGAGAGATGAGAACCTCTAAGAAAAGTCGACTAAGAGACTAACGAGATCGCACTGAAGCAAACCAGAGCTGCAGTTGCAAAAACAAAGGAACTACAATCCGTCAAAACCCCATTGATGAGATGATTAAGAAACATCAAGAACGACAAGGTACAAGAAACCTCATGGGAGAAAACTTGGGCTGAAATCAAGGAATGGGCCTACGTCGACAAGAAACTAACACAAGTAGTAGACAAGATAAACCATAGCTCCATTATGAACTACATCAACACATCTTTCATGGCAAGTTTTGGAGGAACGAAAAAAACAACGGTATAATTCATTATCAGTCAATACCACAATGAAAAATTCTACTTCGATAGGCTAGTGGAAATCTCTAGTGAAGTCATATACAAGCTAACTGGTCTCTCAAACCAAGGCGAACCAGTCCCTATCGGCATAAAAGAAGGACTGGTAGAATGATTAACTGGAAAACCATCAAGAAAAAACTCAAAAGGGCTAATGATCAGTTAGATACAATCCTAGAAGCCACAAATCATGGCCAAAATCATAGTGACAGGGCTCACCCCTATAGGACGAGAGAACTACCCAAAGCTGGATATGTTAGAAGCAGTAGACACAATAGCAGAAACATGAAAAGTGTATATATGGGCTCAGTATGTCATCGACATGCTCAAATCTATCTGTGAGAAATGTCAGGAGTTGGATGGAATTATAAGGTTCCCATCTCTGATAATATGGATAGTGATGTACCACTTGTGCCTAGTCAGGGACAAGCAGTTCCAAGAACCAACAAAATTCCACATGTGGAGGTTCAAGCCATTTGCACAAACTGGAACATTGAAATAATTAGCAAATGAAAAAGTATTGTTGGAAAACTAGTTCCAAAACCTAAAAATCTAGACGACCAGATGGAGGGTGCCTCAGAACATTTGAAGAAGTCTGCCAAAAATAGCACACATCCAACTAGAACTTGACCACACTGCAGTCTAGTATATGAGGGAGAAAAAGCAAAATCAAAACCTCTCGACTATTAACCAACAGTCAAAGAGATCTTCTGTGAGCTGGCTCGACAATCATATAGAAAGTTATCAATACCAACAAAAGCTAAAGAAGTCAACCTAAAACTTGAAGAACCACTCATTGACCAGGAGAAGGAAGAGGACTATGAACTCTGACTACATATCAGCACCTTTGTGTCAAAGGAAACACCAACAGAGGATACCAACATACTACAATTAAAAATCATACCACCAACGATCCAAAGGGGTCGAAGTACACCGACTGAGCAGCAGGTAGCCAAACCAGCTAATAAACGTATCAGTCTAGTTCACCAACAGGAGGGAGGAGAAGGACTAGAGGAAGAAATTGAACCTGATAATCCAGAATACATTATAACTAAAGACAAAATCAGAAAAACTAGCAAGGGAAAAAGCAGGAGCACGAAAAAAGGCAACTCAGGAAAAAGGAAAGGGGAAGAAAAATCTTATCGTCTCAGATTATGAATATGAATATGAACTAGTAGCTATGACCATCGACATCATAGAAGGCATTGTAGCGAACAAATTTCTAGTCAAGACGTAGTTCAGACACTTTGTCAAGTCAGGAGCACAACAAGGTCGACCGAAAAAGGTAAAAAGTACAAACACTTCAACAAATGAAAACATTGTTGATTTAGTTTCTACACCTTCACCCCCATCTCCAACCCAGATTACACAAGAAGACAATCCACAAATACCCACTATAAGCCCAGTCAACATTTGCAAAAATGCTATGCCAAAAACCCTAAAAGAAAGGTTCGACCAGGATGGTGATTTCCAAGCATTGTTGGGCTAACTGGGCAGACCCAGGTTTTACCTTTAACTTCGCACCAACAAAAGACCCACAGTGTTGGCCCTTTTAGCAGCAGCTTGTGAACAGGCTACAGTCTCACCCGAAAAAGCTATGGGGTGCCGCAGAATCAGGTTTCTGCAAGCAGAAGAGAGAATCTTACTGTACCTTTAGTATTTAACTATTAATAATCACTTAACACAATGCCTCTATTATCAAATATGTAGGTTCACGGTTAGATAAACAAACAGCTACTTGCATAGCCCTTATTTGGGAATTCACAACGAAGCTATTTATTAACAACAATCTTACTTTATCAGTTATTTACTTAGCAGTGCATAAAATATAATAACAAATCAACACAAATGAACCACAACACCAGATGTAACATGGTTCACCCCCAGTGTAGGGGTTACATCCACAGAACTGCATTTTATTCAACTCTTTACAACTAAAATGACAGTTCTGATCTGCGCACTCAGCTGTAGATCCTTTCAGTCCTCAAAGCCGCGCACACAGCTGCAGATCTTCCTTTTCACCAAAACCCCTCTGCGCACACAGCTGCAGAGGTCATCCACGCACACAACTGGGACTTAACCTTCTTACAAAAACCCTTATACAATCTCCTATCTTCGCAATACAATAGCTTTGTAAGATAATCATTAAAGACCTAACCCTACTTCTTTACATGAGTGCCTATTTATATAGCGCACTGTTACAAAGCCATGGACTTAAACAATGGGCGCCCAAAACCCTAACCCTGGATTTACACCAAGGGTTAATTACAAAAAGGGGTTTCGACCCACCCGTGACACCCCTAAGACTATTTTTAGGCCGTAACTCCGCTTACACTTCCACAAAAACCGCGGAGTTACCAAAGCTAAGGACCCTTAGGGTCGGAGCCCCAATAGGCCCCTAAGACTCACTTGTGGCCCGTCCCGGGGCACTCTGTGACTCTTCTGGTGGGAGAATATTCTTTGCAAGGATATGGAAATGAATGTTGAGGTTGTGTATAATGTCATCAGTTGCTTTCTCTTTTTCCACCAATTCTTGTAACACTAAAGATGATACTTCATTAGCATTTTCCTGCGCAAAAGTATCATAGGTCTTCAAAACTTTGAGCTGACTCTCCGCAGCATTGCTCAATTCCAATGATTCATCAACAAGTGGCTGCAATGAATTTTCCAGTAGTGTTACCTTCGTCCTGCAGGACTCAATTTCCTGCTGGAGTTCCTTGCTTCGCTTCACCTTAGCCATTTTCTGTATAGGAGCCAGCGTCTTAATTTCTGCTCTGACTGTATCCAGGTCTTCCTGTCGCAGAGTGATGGTTTCTTGTACCTTACCTATATTTGGGTGGTCCTGTAGGTTCACCCAAGCTTCGATACTGTCTTCCAGCAGCTTTGCTGCGCTACCCATAATATCTGATATTTTTGCTGCTGAGGCCTGGATTTCCTTGTGGCGTTGTTCTTGGACCTCAAGTCGAGTCTCTGGAGGGATGCGAAGTTGAATCTCCGTGATCTGACTCTGGTGTTCTGTTTTTAACTTTGCAATTTTGCTATGAGACTATTGGGCGTAGTCTCTCAGCTTGGCAATTCTTTACTCTGGTTCCTCTTCATCCTGGATGTCGAAGTCAGGAAAACTCTGACAGGCCTCATCCAATGCTCGCACCAGTGTAGCTCTTTTATGTTCGGCCTCTTTCTTTCTTTGCGCAACTTCTTCCAGCCTTGCTGTGAGATTCTGGCTTTGCTTCATGGTGTCCTCCAACTAGCTTTGAGAATAGCGATCTCCTTCGTGATGGCTAAATGGCAGAGGTGCGATTCTGTCATAGACAGCTTGGTGTAATCAACCCCAACTGTCATACCCATCTGTGACCTGGAATCTGCATCAGGAAGTATTAGAGCTGCGCTTGACACTTGGCCCTTGTTATCTCTAGTTGGCCATTGCCTCATATCCTGCTGCACAGACGCTGGAGTACTACTTGTTGCAGTATTGGTTGCTGATTTTGTTGCTAACTCTTTCAGCTCTGACACCCTGTTTTGTACGCCCGTGAGCGTAGCAAGATGCACATCCGTGAACTGTGACCACTTTTGAGTTAGTGTTTCAGTATATTTTTCGAGGGCTTGCTCAAACTCATCCAGCGTCACAGTGACTCCTTCCTCTATATTTTTTTCCTTCGACGCCCTTGTCTTCTTGCGGAACTGAGGCTTGGTTACCTCCTCTACCTCTGGTGATTTGCGCTTAGCTGATCAATTAAGATCTGATAGAGTTTTGACTGACTCCTCATCCTCTTCTTCATGTTTGCCATCCCCACCCTGGTCGTCTCCATATTTTTGCGAGTCACTTGGGTCTTCGTTGTCTTCTGGTGGGTTTTGCTGCTGCGTCTGACTGGTACCTGCGCCCATATTGGTAACTGGGGGAACTAGAATGGTGGGTTTTTTTCTTGCATCTTTCAACCAGTCCACCGACCACTATTGAACTATGCCCAAGATGTCTGCTTTGGTTACTACATATGGTAACTTAAACCATTGGTGTGTTGGATCTGCACGGGATTGAATGAAAACATGATGCATGTCGGCACTGAAGTTCGCGGTGCCTTCATATTGAGAGAACAAATCATTGGTAAGCCACGGTGTTCGCAAGATCTCATAGTGTACACTCATGCCATAAAAGGTGAACACAGTGTTCGTCATCTGCTGAGATGCTTTGTCCGGCGACATCCAGAGGGATGCGTACCTTACTGCACCCGACATGCCTGGGGGTGCCTCCACGAACTGAGCCTCAGTGGGGTCTTTCCACCCAATTAGTGCAATGAGTATTAATAGCTAGGAATAATGAAAGGGTCTACCTTTTTCCTGCACATCACGGGCATCTTCTAGGAATTCCCTCGTGAGGTATGCGGCCCAGTTGTAAGTGTAACCTTCAGCGCAGTTTATAGCGATTATGATAACTGAGGCAGGCACTTCATTGGGCCTACACTTTTGCAGGAGTTTGCACACTAAGAGCTCAGCTGCGAAGCGGATGTTCTGGTCCTCAATCATGGAAGTGTGATACCCTTGTTTCCCCTTGGTCAGGCCGAAACGGTCCTTCATGCTCTGTGCGAGCTTCGTATCCTCGTGTTTTGATGGAAATTCAATGCCTGGATCAGGCCCTGCTATCGGTAAGCCTATGATCTTATGAATGAGCTCGCCATTGATAGGAATTTTCTTGTCTCCTATTCATCAATGGTCGTCATGTACTAATTCCAGCAGCTGCTTTACCACGACGGTCACCTATGTGCTACACTCGAAATGAGGAACATCAAGCATTTTTAGCAGGCCAATTGTGTCCAAGCCGGCAGCCCACTGTTTCAATTCCAATAGTGTTGCATCATTGTGTGGGTATTTGATGTGATGCAAGTATTGAGCAGGTGTGAACTGTGGAAACTTGCTATGATCATTTGTGTCATGGTCAGCATACTTAAGCCGGTCTATTTTTTCCTGTCATGGTTCTGACCAACTGTACACCTGGTGGCAGCGAGGGCGTGCTTAATGTAAACTGCTTTGTCCGTCGGGGTGGCTAGATGCCTGGCCGAATGGGCTGGAGATACGGTGGCCACGGTGGTGCAATGTGCTCATCTCCTCCAGTTGGGACCTGTGCTGAACTGGGCGGGTCCATCTGGTGAGTCCTTAATGTTTGCCCTGATTTCCTGTGTCGGTCTTCGTTCCGCTTAGAATGAACTTCAGGTTTAAACTTTTTCCTGGCGGACCGTGTCTGCATCGGCCGCGGCGGTGCTGGGTGAGCTTCTTCACGGGGAACAGAGGTATGTGGGAGATCGAAATGACTCTGTAGACCCCTCTATTCAAACTCTCTTACTAGATCCTAAAGCTCTTGCTCGTCTGTCATGGGTTCACTCGTAAATGTCAAGGAAATGAGGAATGCGATTTTTGCCAACTTAGGGATCTTCTTATACACTTTATTAATCAAATCTGTTAGGATGATGCATTTAAGGCACCAAATCTGATAAAAATCTTGTCCGACCGATACTGGACTTTCCATGATCTCAGTAGTACAGACAATTAAGGTAATTAAAGTACCAACACCGCCAATTCGGCTGTTTTCCAATGGTCAGATTTTAAGCTTCGCTGTGTTTTTGTGCTCCGGCAAAATCACTGTCTTAACTTCGTCACAACGGGCAGTCTCGGCACAATATTGACCCTCGGCCTGCCCTGGTAAGATCTGCGATGGGGCTGTTAGGTTTGGTGCACTAACTTCTTGGTTCTGCTCCTTAGTTTGGTACTCAGTTCTTTCTTGATCATCAACTTCCTGGGCATGGATCAGTCTAACATCTGCATCTAAAGTAGGGAAAACTTCGTTAATAGAAAATGTAAGCATAAAACTATCAACAAGATCATCCCAACTTACAGTACCGTGTCGAAGCTCGACCTCCGTATACCAGTTTTTTTCTATAGGTTCCAAAGTGTGCACAAACTTATGCACCCATTCCTCATGAGGTACATGTTCCCATGCTGCATAACATTGCTTCAAATGTTCGTGAGTACTATTCTGCCCATTGAACTTGCTTTGCACCTCTTGAGATTGGTCTATGAATCTGAGGCGTAGAAATTTCTAGCAAGCTTCCCAACTGTGAATATACTTCCTGTGGCCATTCCACCATCTCGCTGCTGTAGCTCTTAATGCTGCTTCCAGAGTCTGCATTCTCTGTGATTCTGGCACTTGTTCTGAGAACTGGGCAATCAATTTTCTTGGGTCTGTCAACCCATCATATGTAGGAAAATCTCTGGCCTATGCACTAAGGCATCTAAGAGATTTGGTAATTCATGCACACCGATGGCCATGTAGCTCGTATAGTCGATTCTACCAATTCTCTAGACCATCTTCTGAATCAGACATGCAGGAGCTATCACATTGCCAATCCATTACACCTTCGGCATTAGGCTCGACATAATCTTCTTCTTTAGCTGTGATATTATAGATGTGGTCCAGAATATCCTGATCTTCGTCTCTGATTGGCTCCGTATATCTTTCTCCTTGAGAAGGATCCAATTGTAGTATAGCTCTCAATCCCTTCCCTTCAAAAGTCATTTGTCTCTTTTTAAGATTGATAACCGCATCACTATCTATTGCCCACTCAATTCCTAGCAAAGCTGGATAGGGGTTACTGTCATCAATGATCTCAATAAATTCAAAATATGCTACAGTACTGACTCCATCTATATCCACTGTTACTCTAGGGAATCTTCCTAAAGGCAGAATCCTCTGCTGATTGGCTAATCTCAATTGGATAGGGGACCAGTCAAGGGTGGGATTTCCCATTTGTTCCCATGTCTGTTTAGTTAAGATATTGACTTCTGAACCTAGATCTAAAATAATATCCTTCATGTCATATTCTCCTATCTGAGCATGTAGTCTCATCTCTCTTCCAGTCCTTCTAATTCTACTGACATCTTTTTCCTTACCAGGGATTTTCTGAGGTTCGCAAGACTGAATAACTTTTTGTAATTCATTTAAGGCATTCTGATTTCTTAACAATTTGATGCAACTCTGTAAAAATGATGATAGAGTACTTACTTGGCCTTGTGAGTCTTCCTAGGATTGCAGCTGCTGATGCTGCTTGTTTGCTGCTGGCAAATCTGGATCAGCAAATTCTTGTCTGGCTTCCAAAAAAGTTTATTTTTCTCGTCGAACATCAAATGCTGGAGTCTTCTCTATAGCCTTGCGAACCCAAGCTTCGTCAGGCTGCTTCTCCTGACACTACGCATCTGTTGTAGCTCCACTTCTTGTAACAACATTAACAGCTGGGATTGGTCGTGGCTCGACAACAATCAACTGGACACTTGGACTAGGTTTGTTGTTCCTTTCTTGGATTTTAGCTAGCAACTGTGGGCACTGCTTGATGACATGATCTACTGCTCTGCAGTATTGGTATGTCGTGGTTGGGTTTTGACAGTCTCGAGCTAGATGTCCTGCCTGATTGCAGTTATAGAAAATAACTTGACCTCGACCTCCTCTAGGCATACCACGACCACGGCCTCTAAAACTACCTCGACCACCTCGATAACCATATCCATCATTTCCTTGTGCATCCGGGTAGATCCTATAAGTTTCGTAGGTCCTCTCCCTCATAAGGTCGAAGCTGCGACATTCATCTTCATTGTGGCCTACTGACTTATAGAATTTACAGTAAGGGTTCTTCGGGACTTGAACATACCTCTGTAACAGATAGTAGTCTTCCGGTCGATGCTGGCCAGTAGTTCGATAGATCTCGCAGTACATAACACTAGGATTCAACGGGTTTGGTGCACCAGTATTCAGATAGTTTCTCAGCGCCGGACACTGGTCCTTGTCATGGCCTTCTGTTCGACAACGTATGCACCATACCTCTTCGCGGGTAGATTTCCCTTTTTTCATGTCACGAAGCTCTAAATCCATCTCCGCGAGCTGTGCTTGAATTTGAGCTATGCCAGAATTATCTTCGACAGGTGCAGTTTCAAGCTTTATGGCAATCTCTAAGGCCTCTTGTTGATCAGCAACCTTCTATTGCATGAGTGGAGCTCTAATGTGAGGTAATAATGCTGCAATAAACCACTCCTTATGTTGGGCTGGTCCAATCGTGAAGCTAACTTGTTTAAGTAGAACTTTGAATCTCTGATCAAAGTCCCACACAGATTCACCTCACTGCTGCTGAATCTCTTTTAACTCAGTGATGCACTGCGACTTTGATCTAGGTTTCTTAAATTATCGGATCAGTGCTGCTTTGATGTCAGCCAAGACAGGATTCTGCGTGCTAGCAAGCTTCATAAACCAAGTTAGGGCTCGATCTCTAAAATAAGTGATCAGCTGCGCTCGTCGAACATCTATGTCCGTAATGTTCTTCGCGGTCCACACAGCTTCGCATAGAAACCAGAACTGTTCTGGTCTTCCGACACATTTCCTTTAAAAACCAGTAGTTTGATGTCATCATGAACATGGGCCATTTAGGATCTAGGGGGGGAGGAATGGTTTGAACTAGATGGGGAAGACTGACCTGCGACAGGGATACTCGGGCTAGGGTTACTTTCAGACCGCGACAGGTTCTCGGGGATAATAGGTCTCTGCTGAGGGGTTATCAGAGGGTTTCTAACAGAGGGGGCTTCGGCGGACTCAGAGGCTTCAGACCTTAAAGGGGTATACTTAGTAGAGGGGTTGAGATCTCTCTTATATCGTTTTCCGCTTCATAGCAAACCACTTTGCTTGTCGAAGTCCCAATCACTTCCAATCATAGGTTAGCAATACTAGATCTAACAATCTAATTCTATAAGCAAGATTCCTTTTTCAGCCAATAGTATTTTAATATTCAAACTAAATAGGTTCAAGTACTTACCCTCTAGTCCTTTGAAAAATTATTGTTCAGCTTCACTAAAGGAGGTACTTGTGTCGATGGTGAACTCCGTCACAAATGCTTCGAGAGTTCGCGCAGTCCAGAAATCCACGGCTCGCGAGATCGCGTTTTTCACTCTTTTCAAGATAGCAATTCTTGCGGGGGTCCAGGGAGGAAACTGGTTTTCTTGGAAGTTTGTCCTCCTTTCTGTTAACCTGGATAACCCCTGGTGCAACTCTATGTGTATAGTACCAAAGAAAATTTCATGAACATCGAAAAAGATGTACCTTTGCAAAAAAAATTCTGCGCTACGACGGGGATCTTTATTTTCCTGTTCTGCAAACTTCAAATAGGTCACGTCGATCCAATCACCAATTTATTTTACACAGGGTCACCAAAACATAGCCCTCAAGGTACGACGTATATCTCTCTTCAACAGATTTTGAGTTCAACCGGCAACGGAACCAATTTGTTGGGCTAACTAGGCAGACCCAGGTTTTACCTTTAACTTCGCACCAACAAAAGACCCACAGTGTTGGCCCTTTTGGTAGCAGCCTGTGAACATGCTACCGTCTCACCCGTAACAGCTATGGGGTACCGCAGAATCAGGTTTCTGCAAGCAGAAGAGAGAATCTTACTGTACCTTTAGTCTTTAACTATTAATAATCACTTAACACAATGCTTCTATTATCAAATATGTAGCTTCACGGTTAGATAAACAAACAGCTAGTTGCATAGCCCTTATCTGGGAATTCACAGCGAAGCTAGTTATTAACAACAATCTTACTTTATCAGTTATTTACTTAGCAGTGCATAAAATATAATCACAAATCAACACAAATGAACCACAACACCAGATGTAACATGGTTCACCCCCAGTGTAGGGGTTACGTCCACAGAACTGCGTTTTATTCAACTCTTTACAACTAAAATGACAATTCTGATCTGCGCACTCAGCTGCAGATCCTTTCAGTCCTCAAAGCTGCGCACACAGCTGCAGATCTTCCTTTTCACCAAAACCCCTCTGTGCACACAGCTGGGACTTAACCTTCTTACAAAAACCCTTATACAATCTCTTATCTTCGCATTACAATAGCTTTGTAAGATAATCATTAAATACCTAACCCTACTTCTTTACATAAGTGCCTATTTATACAGCGCACTGTTACAAAACCATGGACTTAAACCATGGGCGCCCAAAACCCTAACCCTGGATTTACACCAAGGGTTAATTACAAAAAGGGGTTTCGACCCACCCGCAACACCCCTAAGACTATTTTTAGGCCGTAACTCCGCTTACACTTCCACAAAAACCGCGGAGTTACCCAAGATAAGGACCCTTAGGGTTGGAGCCCCAATAGGCATACATTGAAAATTTTCCTAAACTACTCACCTCTGTCTAGAGAATTACCACCAAATGCCCACTGGTTGAAGCTAGTGGATCAAGGCAGCTCTTCCCTCAACAACCTAGAGAAATACCCCAAGAACCACGATCTGTGGGAATTATCAAGTCGACATTCTTGAGGAACCCCAACAAGACATCTTAAGTTGTCACAAGTCACACTTCATCCTTTATCCCTATCGACATCCAATGCCCTCCATTAGCCAATGAGCCAACAAGAGATGTGGAGGAAGAGAACCTAGAAGAAATCAACCGAGTGATCGACAACCTATTCTCTAACGACCCAGATGATTCACCACCATAAGTCAAGGACCCAACTAACAATATCCCTACTACACCAATTACACCCGTCCATTCACCATCTTCACCACCACTTCCCAATCTAGAACCCTTACCAAACCCTGAACCATATGTACCTGAACTCTCTATACCAAATCCTCCAGATACACATCCAGCTCTAGATCTCACCCAAGAAAATCGACCAGAAGTTTCATCGACCATTTCAGATCAGCAAGTAGAAAATGGACCATAATAAAATCAACCACAGGATAATCCACAACTTGCAGATGCACATGCACAACAACAGACAGAACAACATAAACACAATACAAAAAGGGACAGAAAGAATAAGGAACACCAAAAAGAATCACAGGCAACAATGGTCCACATTAGCCAACTTGGGTCAACCACTGCAGTCGACACAACAAAGGTAAAGGATGGAGAGTTGGGACAACTCTTAGAAACTTTGGCCACTAAAGAAAAAACAAGAATCCAGATTAGACACAAGGAGCTTGACGACATTGAGAATGAACAAGTCGAATTCCTTTGAAAATGTAGAAAATTAGCTCAATATATAATACCTAGGCCGATGGAAGCTGAAACCAACAAGCCACTAGAAAAAACATATCAACTATTTGAGAGTGTGGTGGTGACCCTACAAGTACAAATGCATAATACAAAATAAGATAAAAAAGAAGAGACATCCAGATTATTAATGCAACAGTACACAACATTCTCAGAAGCTTACAAAGTGCTACAAGACCACTTAGAAGAATATGTCATTACAGAAGAGGTACTCTAGGACTGACCTACTTATTACGAACAAGTATTTCAGTAGACCCGACAGACCCAAGAACAGATTCAAGCATTGGAAAGGAGAAAAAGAATTGAAGAAGCACTGAGAAATATAGTACAAGATCAAATCGTACTGGAAATAGCCAAACTATAGAGACTCGAAAGACAAGCACACTAGTGGGTACAACAAGCACTCCCAATCTTGGAGAAACTAGATACCATCTCCCCGTAGATGAAAATACTACTGGGAATAGCAGAAGAAAAATACCAATTCATGGGACCCGACATGGAAAGAATAGCAGACCTTTTCATTCAGGAGAATATGTCGACTTTATCAAGCATCACAACACTGACCATCAACATCCAGAAAGTACTACAAAGCTGGACATAATTTCAACATCAATTGGTCAATACAACAGAAGCAATCATTGAAGTATGCATATAGAAGCGACCAACCATCTGACTGCATAGCCCATGAAAAAAAAACAATAAAGTAACTATCTCAGAAAGTACAAATTTTGAGTATCTGCCATGTTCTTCGGGATGAAGAAATATTTTTTTCCTGGGGGAGATGTTGGAGGAGCTAGTCGGTGATCCAACTAAGTTGAATAGGTGAAAAATTAAAGATTAGGTCACATAAGGTTGTGTCGGTTGAACGAATCGACAGGTAGTTATATGTAACTGTTTGTAAATCATATATGTTAGGCTATTGAGCTAGATGGGAACTCAGTTCAGTTCTGTGTTTGTATGGACCCTCTTGATATAATATAATATGTTATTCTACATCTATTTTCTTATCTGTTATCTATTATGTCTATATGATTCAATGTATATTATTGGTAACCCTCTGTGATCTGTGAGATTACAACAAATCTACATATATCATTGTGTAACAAAACTGTTCATACCCTTCATAGTATATCATTTGATTTATTGTTTCACAAACTATTCATATCATTTTACTTCACAATATGTTCATATAATTTCACTTCACTGTTTCACCAACTGTTCATATTTCATAGACGTCTATTAATAATTGTAATCTATCTCTGTGTAACAAATTGTTTATTATTTCAATCTACTGTGTACAAACAAAGCTTTACACATCATCCTCCATTGTGGCTGCTTTAGTGATTAACCTAAATATCGAAGATAAAAAACAATTTACTACTGTTGCTACCTCTTTTTTATTACTACTGCAATCCAAAACAAACTTAAAAGAGGCAAGTTTACATCTGCTAAAAATACCCACAACAATATCGATTAACCCTCTTTGTTGCTTCAACGAATCTTGACTGCGGTTGCCTCAGTTGTTTGTACACCCGAAATTCCTTAGATCTAGTTGAAATTGGAGCTGTATTTTCATATTTAAATGAGGCATCAGAGTTTATTTATACTGGTTTTTCATAAATTTTTGTGAGCTAACTTGTCAAAAATAATTGTTTTATTTTTATTTTTAATTTTAATTTTATTTGGAGCCAACTTGCAATAAGTAAGTTTATTTTTATCAATTTTGTTTTTGTTTTCTTTCTCTTCAACATGTCAAGGTACGTCTATGAGCTCCTTATCATACAAGAGTTTCAAGAATTCTTCGAAGGTTATCATTTAGTATTTAATCAAAATGTTTGCCATGGACTTCAAACCCATAATCATCAATAAAATGTAATCAAGTGTGGCCAAGTACCATCATGTATGTGGGTGTTATACATTCTTAATCATTTTAACTATCTCCAAGGTTTCCTTGACCCTATCAACCCACAAATGACCACACAATCCACACATTACCAAAAAATGGGTCATTTGGTCCACTTGGTGTTCCAATTTCCCATGTCATCAATCATTTCCATGTTCTTCTGGCCATGTTATCCACCTACATTACTCCTTTATACCCTTGTCATTCCTTTGTCATTAATGGGTGTCATCAATGAAAAAAAATGCTCAACAAATTGTTCCTACTCCAACTAGGATAATTATGTAGTTATTTTTCGACCAATGGGGTGTATGAGTACAAGTAAGAGTTGGGGGGAAGAGGGAGGGATAGTGTTGGCCACTTTTCCTAACTCACACGACCCAGGTTCTGCATAGCCCATCAACCCAACAAACACCCAAGATACTGTCCCAACAGAGCAAGCCCTGTCATCAAGGCCCACAAAGAAGGCGTAGTCTCACCCCAGATATCTCTTCGATTGGTAACCACCGAAACCATGTTTCCATGATTGCCAAAGGATTATAGTCCCTTGGTGCACAACCAAGGATATCGACCAAGTCACGAGGATGGAGTCATTACCACCGAATTGTAGCGCACATCGTGCATATATTTTATTAACTACTAATGACATGACACATATTTGGCCTTAGTACATTAATCATAACTGAATGTAAGAGTAGCTAACAGACATGCACAATAAAACATACGCGCAACAAATCTAGCACCGTAAACATAAACTAATACTCAGAAGTAGTGCATAATAACCTATTCATGTTGTCAGGACTCTATAGACAGTGCCGTATTCATTCATTCATTCGTAAACAAGGAAGTACATCATTCATTCATCCATGACAGGAATTGCATCGTAACCATAAGAATAACCATGAACATAAACACCATACATAGGCATTCATCAACACATAGGAGAATTTAGGTGGAAACCCATCCGGGAAAAACCACAAGGCGCTCTTGATCTGGCGTGAGAAATATATGGCTCCTTCAGCCTTCTTTTGACTACAGATTGTCCTAGATCTAGCTTTCCAATTAGACTCTCTTTTTATCTCATGCTCTCTGTCTTATTTCTCCTAATATACTTCTACCATCTACTAATCCGCACATAGCCTGGATTGACCTCTCTAGAATATGCACCTCTCTAGAATATATTCTCTTCTACTACACTACCTCTGACTACATCCTGTAGAATTCTAACTACTCTACCACTCATATCTCACATCTTTCCTTCACTCTGTCAGAGATATTCCCTCTGCTAACTCACTTAAGCCAGCTAACGATGATCTACAAGCCACCACAGAGTAGCTAACAACAACTACTAATCTAAAAAGCAACCTTCTAGCTATTGAAAAATCAACCCTCTAACTATTGAATCCCTCCTATTTATACTATTGTACATGACCACATAGGGTTGATTGCATACAGACACTTTGTTAACTCTCACCATCAGCTGCCCCTCAGGCTACAGCTGTGGCGATCATGACTTGCCATGAGGCACTAATGGCCTTACTTACAGCATGCATTCACTCATGTGGAATCCGTCGACTTAAGCTGACATAAACACCCACAATCGTCCTATCACTTTCAACAGTTATTCTGCACTTGTGCTAGTGCTATACCCTATGGTATCTTCCTTCAGTGTAGTTTCCATTTTCCACGTAGGTGACCTCTTTTGCACCTATTCCTTTTTCTGTGCAGCTTCCCTCATGCATCGTTTCCTTTGTCTGTGCAGATTTCCTTTCTTTTTCTTGCGTTTCAGACTGATTCTTGCACGTTTCTTCACTTGCGCTTACTTTTTGTGTGCTTTCCCCAGGACCAATAGCCCCCAACACTCACATGTGGCTCATCCCGAACCATTAAGAAATGGACGTAGTAGGTGGTGCAACCTGTGCAGATTCTTATTTTAATTTTTTTTCGTGTGCACCTTTCTCCTGTTTCCTCTGTTGCATGTTTTATCACTTGTGCTTTTTTTTTTGTTGCGCACCTCAGCCTTATGGGACCACACAGTAGTCATCGCAGTATGGTTTTAATCGGCTATCGTTGATCATACCTACAACTGGTGTTCTATCCAGCTTATGTATTTTTACTGTGCCTGCTTCAGTAATGTGCACGACCGCATATGGGCCTAGCAAGTGTCTTTTGAGCTTACGTGGGTGCTTGAGGAACTTGCTGTCATACATCAGAACAAGTTTTCCTACCTTGAACTATTTTTTTCTGATGTCGTGGTTGTTCCATGATTTCTCCCACTGTTTTTCCACATTTTGATGGAAGCCCGCAATAAAGTGTTCTTCTTCTATTTGAATCAACTACACAAGTCTTTCTTCTATGGTGTCGGTGTCTGTCATTTCTGTTACTGTAACATTTCATAGGATTGGCACAATGTACTCCATGGGAACAACTGCTTCTTGTCCACACACTAACTGAAAAGGAGTGTATCCAGTTAGTCATTTTCATATTGTTCTGTAAGCCCATAATACTTTCGAAACATTCTGGTCTCAGTCATCTCTGTGCACATTACAGACCTTCATCAAGAAGTTATCCAGTATCTTGTTGAAGGCCTCAATATTTCCATTTGCTTGAGGATGGCAGGGATTTTTCTTCTTGCGTTAAATTTGGAATTCTGAAGTCAGCTCAAAAATTAGTTTGTTTACAAAATGTATACCTTGGTCACTGATAAGGTTCTTCGGGCAGCCAAATCTTGTCACCACATTTTGAAAAAAAAACTTGCCACAATTGTGGTGGTCCAATATTTCACAGGTGCCACTTCTGCCCATATTTTTAAGTAATCTATATCAGTTATAATGTAGCACACATGGGTCTGTTTCCCTGGTGGACTAATAGGGATGAAAAAATCCATTTCCCATTTATCAAAGTCCTGTAGTGTAATTTGTGGCACAAGTGGCATTTCATCACATCGTGATGGTTTCCCTGTTCTTTGGCATTTATCACAGTCGTGACAGTATTTCCTTGTATCAATATGTATAGTTGGCCACTAGAGTCCAGCTTGCAAAATATTGCACACTATTTCCTTCCCGATGTAGTGTCCTTCTGAGACACCCACATGTGATTTAGCCATTACCCATTGCCTTTCATGATCAAAGATGCATCTGTGCAGTATTTCATCTGGTCCCAACTTATACAGTTTTCCCACAATTAACGTGTAGTCTGCGGCCTTGACAACTAGTTGTTTCTTTTTCCATGTCGTATAACCTTCAGGTACATAACCTGTATTCAATAAGTGTATAATAACATCAAATTCTTTATCGACAACGTCGATAAAAAACAACTGCACATTAGGTAGATTATCCTCTAATTTGTCTCATTCCTCACAACTTTCAATGCACGACAAGTGGTCTAGTCCAACATTCAGTCGTCTTGGATTTACGATGAATTCAAAGTCAAATTTTTGAAATAGGAGAAGCCACCAGTAAATCCCCCGCCAACACTAGCTTATTGACCAGGTGCTTCAGCACAGAGTGATCGGTGAACATTTTGAAGTGTCCACCCAATAGATAATGTCTGAACTTTTGTAGTGCATAGACTAATGCAATCCCTTCTCTTTCAGTTTTGGTATAGTTTTTCTCTATTGTGGATAGTTTCCTTCTTGCAAATGCAATTGGATGGTCAATTGCACCCTCTCTTGGTTGGGTTAATACTATACCAAGCACAATTAATGATGCATCAACATGTACATGGAATTCCTTCTTCCAGTATGAAAATATTAATATCTGCGCAGTGACCATTTTGTTCTTTAGCTTATCCAAACTCCCTTGACAGCCTTCGTTCCACTCAAATTTGGCATCCTTCTTCAATAGCTTCTCCATTGGGGCAGTTATCTCCATGTACCCTCTAATAAATTTTTGATAATATCCAGTATGTCCCAATGTGGATCTAAGTTGCATGACTGACATGGGTGGTGGTAGGTCCTGAATAATTTCCACCTTTACCGGATCGATTAGGATCCCATTGTGGCATACTACATGGCCTAGTAGTACACCAAATGTTGCACAAAATGTACATTTTCTCCAATTTAGCACAATTTGATACTGGTGACACCTTTCCAGCATTATGCGTAAATTCTCAATATGGTCTCTTACCAGACCAAAGAATGTCCAATCATCAAAATATACTTCAAGAATCTTATGAATGAAATCTTTAAAAACATAAACTGCTATTCTAGAGAAAATAGCAGGGAATTTGTTAGGCCAAAGGGAATTACCATGTATTGGTAGCATCACCATTATGTTACAAATGTTTTCTTATGGCAGTCCTCTTGCGCAATTTTGACTTGATGGTAGCTCGAGAATCCATCTATGAATGAGTACATTTCTTGTCCTCCAACGCTCTCCAAGACTTCGTCTATAAATGGTGTTGGGAATGGATCATGTAAGTACGCATCGTTTAATTTTCTAAAGTCGACATAGATATTGACCTTGCCTATTTCCTTCTTGTCCTGAACCACTATAGGGCTTATCCACTCTGACTCTTCAACAGGTTCAATGATTCTTGCTTCCAGCATTCGGTCCAGTTCATCTTTCACTTTTTATTTATAGCGCGGATTTAGTTTGTATGAGAGTTGTTTTACCGGCCTTGCATCGAGTTTGAGTAGAATTTTCATTTCTCCCAAATCTTATACTATCCCCTTCATTTCCCTGAAGTTCGTCAGGAATAGGTCCTAGAATTCATGTAATAGATTAGTGATTTTGGTTACTGTGTCTCCATCCCAATAGTGTCCAATGTTGGAAAAATTTGTATTGTCCTCTGACCCAATATTAACTTTCTTGATCTTTAGCTGCTTGACAAACTGCTCACTGGAAATGTCGCTTCCTTCTACTGTGCGTGATCCTTCCAAATCTGGTATATTGATGTTAGTCGAATCATCCTCTGGGTCTCCAGAGAGCCTTATAGCAGGTCATCCAGTGCTAAAATTCCTCACAGCATGGGTGGGAATGTTTAGTGCAGGGTTGAGAATATGTAACCTCCAGTGGGATATCGGTGAATATCTTCTCCTTAACAGTCTTCAGCACAATATCAACTATTGGTTGTTCGTCTACGAACTGGAATGTATATGTGAAATTCTGTTCAACCTTTTCTTACTACCTTGTTTCTTGGCGTAGCTCCATAGACGCGTACCAATCCCTGGGTTCCATTTCGACAGTATGGATGCAGTGGTGGAACCACTCCTAACATGAGTAGTTTGAGAATGCTGCGAAACACTGCTCCAAGTGTTCAACAGGGTCTAATAACCCTATATACCTTTGTGTCACCATTGTGACCTCATCTTTGAACCTTACTTCTAGTAGTCGTCTTCACTACAGCCATTCAGTTACAGACCTTTTGTGCGTACCCCACCATCGAACGGGTGTATCCTTTAGTGCAAATTCCAGTGCTGAAAGTTGCTGTGACTCCATTACTAGCTCCTCAAACTCTGTCAAGAACATTTTCAAGTTAGGCAGTCCTAAATATGTGGGCAGTGGTCATGACTGAGTTCCCACTCGTCGGACAGACTAATTTATCCTCGCACATCTCCTCATAGAGACTTCATGTAATCAGTTCTTCTAGTTCTCAAGTGCCTCCCCTGAGTCTGATGTACATGAGATCGCACACCTCCATATCAGGTTACCATCCATGGTAGGATTAATGTAATCCTCCTTAAGGGAAGTGACATTATAGATTTTATCAAGGTGATCAACTTTCCCTTTGTTGAACACTAGTTCAATGTATTTCTATCCTTCAAATGGGTCGAGGGGTGCAACTAACCTCATCTCGTCATGTTCAAATGATAGGATCCTTATTTTGAAATTTATAATGGTTTGATTTCCTATCACCCAATCGATCCCCAGCAGCATGGGATATAGGTTAGTATCATCTACTATGTTGATGACTTCAGTCCACAAAAGTGCGCAACCCTTCAATATCCACTTAGACTTGACTCATTCTACCAATGGGAAGGACCTTTGCTTGATTAGAAAGCATTAATTGAATTTGGGACCATTCTAGGGGTGTCTTTCCCATTATTTCCCATGTTTGGGCTGTTAAAATGTTAACATCGAATCCCAGGTCGAGGATGATATAGTCCATGTCATAATCAACAATTTGTGCAGACATCTTGAGTTCGTGTGCCATTTTGAACTTTGTCTTGACACTATTAACCTTCTTTGCTGGTGGGTATTCCTTTGAAATCATTTCTATAAGCACTTCCAACTCTACAAGTGCATCCTTGTCCTAGATTAGCGCCAAACAAATTGATAGGAATGGTTTGAGTTTACTAAACTTATCTGCACTCTTGCTTGCAGTCTGTTGTTCAAATATCTTCTAGAATATCTCATGCATATCTTTCACTTGGCCTGAGGTGAATGGTTGTTCCATTCCTATGAAATCTGGGCGCACATCCATGATTATGTGCTTCTTCTTTTGAACATCCAACGGTGCTTTATTTTGCGTGGTGGTCCGCACCTACGGTTGTGCTTATGCTGCAGGATTTGTATGCGTAGCTTGATCTGTACCTGTCACAACACTTCCCCTTGTTATCAAAGCTACACATGGTTCCTGGGGTTCTGTAACTATCATCTGTATGTTTGCATTATCATTTGGGTTGGGAGCATTTAGTGCAAGATTTGGTACTGGGTTAGCTACTCCAACTGTCTTTCCTTTCCATCTAGCAATAAGTTGCGGACATTGCTCCACATTGTTCTCTTGTATGCAATATGAACATGTCTTCGCAGTTTCAGGGAAGTATCTAGCATAGTGGCCGTACGCTCCACAATTGTAGCATACCATTGGTCCTCTCCCTCGGCCAAATCCTCCTCCTCCTCAGCCTCTGTAATTTCCACCCTCCCTCAACTAAGGTTGTAGCGGTTGTGACATGTATTGCGGTTGCACATAATGTTGTTGATATGGGTTATATGGGGCTGCATTCTGAAACTGTAGTGCCATTTGAAACTGCTACATAGGATGAAACTAAGGCGCAGCCTGAAACTGCTGCGTAGGCTGAAACTGAGGTGCATCCTAGAACTAAGGCATAGCCCGGAGCTGAGATTGAGCCTATTCAATCTTTATTTTCTCCTCATTATTCATTAGATATGCATCTACCATTTTCTCTCTCATAAATTGGTAGGCCCTACAATATTTTTCATCATTTCCTACAAATCTACAAAATTTACAATACAAACTAACTGGGGTACATACTATCTTCTGCAGGAACATGCAATCTATGTCGCGGTGTCCTCTTGTCTGGCATATGTTGCACCAGGGCAGCCCCTGGGTACTCAATGGGTTTGGTGCACTGGACGAGATGTAGTTCATGTAAGCTTGACATTCATCCTTTGTGTGTCCATTGGTCCGACATCGCGTACACCATAGGTCTTCCTACACCTCTTTTCCCCTTTTTCTGTCTTCAAGATGAATAGTCAAATTAGCCAATTGTGACCGAATCTATATCATTCCTGTGGCACCATCACAAATAGGTGAGGCCTTTAACTTGATTTTTAGTTCTCGTGCTTCTGTCTGCAATTTGATCTTCTGCTACATTAATGGCCCTTGGATGTGTGGTAAAAGAGCAGCAATAAACCATTCTTTATGTTATACATCTGACATTTGGAAGATTAACTTGGCCATCAGTGTTTTAAACCATTGGTCAAAATCCCATACCATTTCCATCGGTGCTTGTTTGATTTCTTTGATCTCGGTAATACACTGTGAGTCTGATTTAGGTTTTTTGAACTCAAAGATCATTGCAATTTGGATCTCTTCAAGGTTATTCTGCGGAGTTCCGATTGGTGCGGCACAAAACTTCATGAACCAATCTAGTGAACGACCCCTCAAGATTGTAATCATTTGTGCCTTATTTATGTCAGGATTATGGACTAAACGCACCATCCAAATAGGTTCACATAGGTACCAATGCTACTCTGGGTCTTCTATTCCATTTCCATTAAATGTGGGTAACCGTACATCCATCGTAGCCATCGAGTTGGCGTTGGGGTTTTCTGGTACAGGATTAAAAGGGGGTGTACCCTCTCACGCACTAGTCATAGGGCTAGCACTATCCGTATTATCAATCCTTTCTGGGGATGAAGCCCTAGATCTTACCTCTAGAGATATTGCTGGTGTTATGTAGTTGTGTCCTGACCTTGATGTCTCCACATAATCCTCAGAATCTTCTGGTCCCTCCGAAATTGGGCTATATTCCTTCTCTTCATCACAAGACCCTTCATCTAGGTGTGACTCACATCCATATTCACCTTCCTTGGGCAGGATATAAGCTCTCCTACCTCATGTTACCTTCCTCCTCTTTCCTGAACACTACCTCCTTCCGCTTCTTAAGAATCCAATGTCCAACTCATCTCCTGAGCTTCTTGAGAACATTTCTTCTTACTACCTTCCCTATTACTCCTAGAATTTACACAGCATATCCCCTTCACGGACTGCGCGACTCAACACTAAGTTGTAAAATACCCTTTTCATAAAGGAGCATTTTAATCCATACATTTATATACTTAAGGTACCTTCCCCGAGGTCCTTGGAAAAAATGTCTCTCTGCCTCTCTATACGAGGTTATCGCTTCAACTGTGAACTTAGTAACATATCCTTCTAATATGCTATCAATCCAAAAATCAACAGATCCGGAAATAGGGTTACTTACTTGCACTACTTCTTGTGTCAATAGGTCGGTCCATTCAACTACTCCTCTTTGTTGGAAGTTAGTCTGTCGGGTCACTAACTCTGACAACCATTCTTGCAATACAACGAGGAATTCTGCAAAAAAAAATTCATGGATATCCGAATATAGATATCGCTGCAACCAGTTTTTAGGGCTCAGTTGCGAACCCTTGCTTTCCTTCTACACGAATATCAACATCTTTGAATCCATCCACTCCTCGAATTCACTCTTAGTCAGCTGGCACAACATTTTCCTCGTTTTGATAAATAGGGTCCCGAAAATGGAACCGTTTGTTGGCCACTTTTCCTAACTCACGTGACCTAGGTTCTGCGCAGCCCGTCAACCCAACAAACACCTAAGATATTGGCCTGACAGAGAAATCCCCATTGGAAACGCCCATAGAGCAGGT
The DNA here is from genome assembly GCA_001517045.1 of Pseudotsuga menziesii. Classification (NCBI taxonomy): domain Eukaryota; kingdom Viridiplantae; phylum Streptophyta; class Pinopsida; order Pinales; family Pinaceae; genus Pseudotsuga; species Pseudotsuga menziesii. The sequence continues at coordinate 3,219 of LPNX010085005.1, read as the reverse complement.
GCAGTCTAACTCAAGATATCTCTTCGATGGGTAACCGCCAAAACCATTTTTCCGCGATTGTCGAGGGATTATAGTCCCTTGGCGCACGGACAAGGAGCTTGATCAAGTTACAAGGATGGAGTCATTTCTGTCGAACTGTAGCCCACGCCATGCATATATTTTATTAACTACTAACGGCGTGACACACATTCGGCCTTAGTACTTTAATCATAACTGAATGTAGGAGCAGCTAATAGACAGGTACAATATAACAAATGCACAACAGTGTTTGCACAGGTACTAATACTTAGAAGCAGTGCATAATAACCTATTCATGTGGTCATAATTCTATTGACAGTGTGGTATTCATTCATTCATTTGTAAATAGGGCAGTACAACATTCATTCATCCATGACAAGACTTTCATCATAACCATAAGCATAACCATGAACATAAACAACATACATAGGCATTCATCAACACACAGGAGAATTCACGTGGAAACCCATCTGAGAAGACCTACAAGGCGCTCTTCATCTATCATGAGAAATATATGGCATCTTCGGCCTGCTTTTGACTGCAGATTGTCCTAGATATATATTTCCGCTCAGACTCTCTTTCACTCTCATGCTCTCTGTATTATTTCTCCTACTCTACTACTACCATCTACGGATCCGCACACAGCCTGGATCAACCTCTCTAGCATCTTCACCTGTCTAGTAGAGATTCTCTTCTACCACACTATATTTGACTCCATATTGCAGACTTCTGACTACTTTACCACTCATATCTCATAGGTTTCCTCCGCTCTCTTAGAGATCTTCCCTTTGCTAACTCACTTAAAGAAACTAACAGTGATTGACAATCCACCATAGAGTAGCTAACAACAACTACTAATATAAAAATCAACCTTCTAGCTATTGAAAAACTAACCCTCTGACTATTAAATCCCTCCTATTTATGCTATTTTACATGACCACATATGGTCAACTGCATACAGGAACTTCATTAATTGTCACCATCATCCACCCCTTAGGATACAACAAGAGCGACCATGACTTGACATGAGGCACTAATGACCTTACTTATAGCATGCGTTCACTCGTGTGGCATCTGTCGACTTAAGATGACTTCAACACCAATGATCATCCTATTGCTTTTAGTCGTTATTCAGCACTTGTGCTGCTACTTTACCCTGTGGTATCTTCCTTCCAAGCAGTTTCTCTTTTCCTTGCAGGTGACCTATTTTGTGCCTATTCCTTCCTTTGCGCAGCTTCCCTTGTCTATCATTTCATTTTTCTACAAATATTTCTTTTCTTTTGCTTACGCTACGAACTCATTCTTATGCGTTTCTTCACATGCGCTTATTTCTTGCATCCTTTCCCCAGGCCCAACAGATAGCATGAGTTAGGGGAGGAATTAGGGGGA
>LPNX010084985.1:573793-701090 GCA_001517045.1 Pseudotsuga menziesii | reverse complement strand
CTCCTTTCCTTTCAGGAGTGAAGCTGGAAGAAGCTGATTCTTCACCGATGGTAAACAATACACTGTATAGGCAATTGATTGGATGTTTATTGTATTTGACAAATACTAGACCTGATATTTGTTATGCAGTAAGTGTGGCTTCTAGATTCATGGATCAGCCTCAAGAGATCCATTGGAAAGCAGCCAAAAGGATCCTTAACTTTGTTTAGGGAACAGGGACACATGGGATCTTCTATAAAGCAAAATCTGATCTTGAGTTGATTGGATTTACTGACAGTGATTGGGTAGGTGATAGCACAGATAGAAAGTCCACATCAGGATATGTGTTCATGCTTACAGAAGGGCCAATCATCTGTTCAAGCAAGAAACAGAGTGCCATTGCACTCTCATCTACAGAAGCAGAGTACAGAGGAGTTGTTAATGCAGCAACTCAATGTTTATGGTTGCAGGGTTTACTTGGAGAGTGTGGCTTCGAACCTGAGTACTCAACTACCATCTACTGTGATAACCAGAGTACCATTTAAATCTACAAGGATCCATTTCAGAAGTAGAGAACCAGACACATTGAGATCCATATGCACTACATCAGAGAACTTGTGCATGATGGCACCATTCACCTACTCTTCTGTTCATTTTCAGAACAAGTAGTTGATATCTTCACCAAATCATTTTGTGACAAGACCTTCAGCAATCTCAAATCACTACTAGGGATTGTTGATCATGCTGTGAAAGCATGAGTGAAGACAATATTCTACAATTTTGTTTTATAGTCCATGTTTAAGGGAGGATTTTCCCAAGTTGGTTTTGCCTCTTTCCTTGTTTAAATGGATTTGCAATATGTAAAGGGTGACTAAGCCTTGTTTCTAGGCCCTATAATTTTCTGATATATTACTCATAAGTCAGGCTTAAGGGGGGGTGTTAGAATAATCAACCCATAGTTTACCCACTTAGACATTAATTCCATTATTTTTGTCTTATTTGCCTAGTTCATGTGTCCCACCTTGTGCAAGTTGTTATTTGCCTATCTATAATGGTCAAACTTGCCATATTTGACTCATGGAGCACATGGGAGAGCTAAAGGAATCAATTCTGCTTTATTCCTGGCCTCCTAGGCGCCCTTCTACTTTTTCTGCTTTATTGCCTGCTTTTTCAGTGTTTTAAGGCAAAAGGAAAAGCTAGACTAGGTGAGGTTGACTAGTTTTTTGTCCTACACATCCTCCTCTCTTTTCTCCATGCAAAAGCATGTATGACCTGCCATTCCACCACTCTTTAGAATAAGCCATTTTTCCAATTCGTGAGCTCCATGACAGATTTGGGATCAGCTTTTTACACCTATGGGGGATTTGCTTATTTTTGGTAAGCCTGCATTATGCTAGATTTGGATGCCTCCTCATGCATTCGATTTCTTGATGTATCCTATTTATTAAGCAACCTATGTTATTATAGGGCTGGCTATTGTACACTCAGTTAATACAATTTAGTGTTACAGCTCCATATTCAGTCTCTTTTGTGAGCAATTTTGCATGATCAATTGATAATTGTTGTGAGTAAAATTAATCTATTGCTGGCCTTAATTTCCACATATGTTTTGTTCATGGAGAGAAGAAAAGTTTTAGGGGAATTTGGGTGCTCCTTATTTTTCTATAAACCCTTTATGAACAACCCAATATCTCCAACATTTCTACTCCTCTGCCTTGGCCAATGAGAAATCCTCCCTATATGGTTTTACTGGCCACCAGATGAGAGGAAATTTAAATTTCAGTCCCAGCCAATTGACCCCACATTCCCTTATACATCCAATATACCCCTCAATCCTGGAAAGTGCTTGTGCAAAATTTCTATAACAATAGGGATCCCTATTTCTGAGGGTTGGAGAGGCAACCTGCCATCTATGATTACTACCTTCCAAATATGTTTGTTGATGTGTGGAAATATGGTTGGTACAAGTAGAAATAACCCCTTCCTGCAGTTCCATTATATGTTGAGTTTGAATGGGGCATGAAAGTAATCCCTGGTGTCGAGTAAGGAGAAGACGAGGATTTTGAGGCTCACTTCGGTTCCACAGATTAGAGTGGGATTCATTGTGAGAAAAGGTTTGAAAAGACCTTTCCCACTGAACATGATTGCTCACAAAAGAAGCAAAAGCCCTCAACTAAACATCACCTGAAAAAGGAACATGATTCGAATGGTGGTCCAAAGGACAAGCCATCTCATGCAAATGCAGCTCACACAACAAGTTCTAGTCCTCAAAATTACTTCTCAAAAATGTCTCCAAGAATTTCGCTGAGGTTGTTATCTTGTATGATCTCCCTTCTTTCACAGCCCTTAATTTAAACCAAATAAATTGTTTGAATAAAAAGACAGGGTAAGAGGAATAGGGTACTCTAGTGCCCAGGAGTTCTTGAGAAAGAGCATACATCTGGTCTTTTCCCTCCTACATAGACTTGAAATTTTTTAGCTCCCTTAGCTCCTTCTGTAGTTCTTCCTCTCGAAGTTTCTGGGTCATCCATTCTTCTGCACATTTTTCCTTCAGTCCCCTGATGGTGTTTTTATGTTCAGTGAGGGAAACCATCCCTTCTTGGCATCTTTCCACCTGGCTCCTCCATTTTCTTACTTCCATTCTCAAGATTGATATTTCTTCTGTAGGCTTTAGGGTTTCTTCTTCTTCAGGTTACTCCTCCTTTTCAGAATCCAGATCAATAAAATTTTGAAGGGTTTCAGTCCACACCTTATCCGCTGATGTGACACATTGGACATTCTACACTTCCGAGGTTAATTCTAGGGGTGCTGGTTCTTGTGTAACAACATCCCCTTTCTGGGATTATCCTATGGAAACTTTGGCAGCTGATTGCGAGGATGTTGGTTCTTGTGGGGCAACTTCCTCCTGAATTTTAATCTTCTTATTTACCTGATTATCAGCTGCGATCTCGGCAGGGGAATGTAAGGCTGTTGGTTCTTGTGTGACAGAGCCCTGTTCTTCTTTTTCCTCATGCTGTTGCAATTGGATGTCTTCTTCAATATGAAGCTGATCTTCAAGGATTTCAGTATCACCTAAGGATTGTGATTGAGCTTCTTCATATTCACCTAAATCCACATCAGGAATGACATCCAATTTGGGGTTCATTTTCTGTTGCATCCCGAGAGTATCTACTGCAATTTTCAAGGATGTTGGTTCTTATGTAGCAACATCCTGGTTTACTTCTTCCTATCCCTATTGTTGTGATTCCATTTCTAATATCTCTATGTCCTGAGACAATTCTGGATTCATGGTACAAATGTCTTCATTGAATTCCAGAATGTCTTCAATCCCTAGTTCTTCTTCTCTCATTTGGATGACCACTTGGACAAGAACATTCAAGGATGATGGTTCTTGTGTGTCAGCATCCTGTTCGACCTCATCATTGTTTTGTTGTTGTGGTTCCATTTCTATTATTTCTATGTCATGAGAGGGTTCAGGGGTCATAGTGCAATCTTCATCCATAAAATCAAGAATAACCTCATCCTCTGGTTCCTCTATCCCAGGGTTGGTGGAAATCTCTACAGGAATATTCAAATATGTTGGTTCTTGTGTGGCAACATCCTGCACATCTGAAACTTCCTTCTCATGAAGTTTCTCTTGAGGAATTTCACCATCTCTCAAATCAATAATTTCATCAAGAATATTCAAAGATGTTGGTTCTTGTGTGACATCATCCTGCTCATCTGCAACTTCCTTCTCATGAAGTTTCTCTTGGGGAATCTCACCCTCTCTCAAAACAGGTTGTCCCTGTCCTTCCACAACTGTAGGTGCAGATTGCTATGTTGTAAAGGCATGAACTATGACCTTGTAACCTGACTCATCAAATATTTCTCCACACGTAGGACAAACCACTCTTTCTTCCTCATTTCCAGCCTTGGTAGGATTTGATCCTTCCAATTGATCTAAAGCTTCAACAATGTGTGCAACTTCCTTTCACTCTATTTTCTGCATGCTTCCTTCCAATTTTTCAATTCTTTTTGGAGTGTTTGTACTTCCTCTTTTAATAGCCTATTTTCAAATAGAAGTCCTTCAATTTGAGGTTCTTCTTCAACTGGTTCCTGTGGGGCATCAATTGGTTTGGGTCTAAGAATGGGGAACTCAATTTGTGCGTCTAAGGTTGCCCATCTTTCCCTTGTTTCTTTTGCTGCTGTGACTGACCTAGTTATTTTCCGTCTTATTGGTGGTGATGCCTTTATTTCATCATTTGATCTCCTCCTTTTTCTCTGTGGTGATGGAGTTTCTAGATTCACAGGTGAAGTGGAAGGGATATCCCTAGTTCCAACATTTTATTGTTCCTCGGGATGTTCTTCCTCAATCAGAGTTCCTCCTCATTCAAGGGAAGATTCAATGGTCACCACCTCAGTGTTTTATTCTGTTATCATAGCTCTAACACATTCGGTTTCAATTGTCGTAACATTTAATGCTGCTCCAGTTTCAACCTCTGTTATCAGAGCTGCCCCAATATTTAGTCTTTCCATAGGGTTTTCTTGTACATCTCCTCCCAATTGTTCTTCTTTTTCTTCTAATTGATCCTCTGATCTAGTCTCATATCCCCCCCAACTAAATTGGTGGGGCTCCGAACCTCCTGTTGCTCTACATTCCCCCCCAACTATGGATTGACCGGCTCTTCTTGATTTTGAACAGGGCCCATGAGTACAGGTACTGCCATTCCTTCTTCTATTGGAACACCGGGTAGAAGAACGGGTTCCTAAACTTGAGCTGTAAATTGCTCCTAGGTTTGGTTGTATTGAGAAAGGGTCTGTAAGATTATTAATTTAATGAGGCCATGGTGGATAAGTGAAGAGAGTGGATGTTTAGCAGCTCGAACAAACCATGCCATATGATGTAAATTATTTAGTAAATAAAATGAATGTTTAGTAGAGCCCTGTGATGGAGATGAGATAATAAAGGAAATTCAGAGTGATAGACCGTTTGGTACCTACCTTCACAGGTGATATACTTCTTGAGAAAAATTGCTACTTGATTCCATGGGCATGGAAATGACTGTAATGCTATCCCCCTATGTGACGTTTTAATGTGCTCCCCTTCCCTCAGAAAATCCTGTACTGCTGCAGGAGTGGGGGTTCTTCATCGGAACCAAGCTCTGCCCACCTAGAGAAGACCAGGGACCTCATCCACTATGTCTTTAGAGACTTCAATATGTAATCCCCAAACCTCTGAGTGGGTTTTCGTAAGATTCAAGGTGAACTGTAAAGCTGTTTCACAGTGAAATCCATTCAAGCATTGGATGAATTCAGCATAACCTGTAGCTTGAAAGATGGTGAAAAATTCAGCATTACGTCTAAGTTATCGCATGTTTGGAGGTTCATACCGAGTTGGAATACCCATGTTTATCCGCCTTCAGAAGTATGTTGCAGTCTGACAAATTACAGATTCCGACAATGGAGGTTGAAGCACAGAGTATGCATGAACAGTTGAGAGTGGAGTTGGGTAAATTTGGAAAGTTTCAACGTATCAGACTATTTGAAATTGATCCCAAATTAGGAAAGGTGGCGGTTATTAGGTAACATAATTAGTCATTACGTTGCACAAGTGAAGAGTTAACGATGTAATAATGGGCACATAAAGGAAGGTATGATTGATATTATCAGATCCAATTAATACTTAATCAAGTAGTTAATCAAAGCCATACCTTCGAAAATGCGTGATGGATGATGTCCTTTGGAGAATAGTAGAACGTGTGAGGTGCAGTCATTAAATGTAGTCATTATCACAGGGATGTTGTAATGACATTTTCCATCAGTGAACCATCGTGTCAAATTGGTGGAAAACATGATGAATGCTGGAGGATAAATCGAGTCGCCAGCATCAAGGATAAGAGCCATATCTGGAGGAGTTTCTAGCTTGCAAAAATTTCTACCAATAACAAAGGAGTCACAGCCGTAGGCCATAAAGAAATCAGACAGTTTAGCACAGCCTTGGAATATAGAAAAATCAGCCAAATGTAGCGGAGTTGCAGCTGCCGGAAAAGGTGTCGCAGCTACTGGAAAAGGGTGAAAATGAGTTAGGCATAAGGAAGTTGAGTGTGTTGCAGCTACCAGAAAAGGTGTTGCAGCTGCGCGAAATAGGATTTATGGGAAAAAGTGAAATGGTGTCGCAGCTTCCGGAACGGAAGAAGGGCGGTTGTTTTACGGTGTTGCAGTTGCGCATATGGGAGTTATGGGCAAAGGTAAAATGGTGTCACAATTGCTGGAAAAGGGTGTCGCAACTGCCAGAAAAGGTGTCGCAGTTGCTGGAAAAAGATGTCGTAGCTACCAGAAAAATATATCACGGCTGCTGGAAAAGGTGGCGTAGCTGTGACAGATTTATTAAGGAAAACAAATTTGGTGCAGGAAGTTACAGAAGAACGACATTGGTTGCAAAACCAAATGATGACCATCGTTCTTAGGCACTTTCCTGCATATTTCATAAAAACAAAAAATGGATCAAGTGCAAAAGAAAAAGATAAAAATAACATAAAAAAACAATTTATTTATGTACAAAGATTCATATGCAATTTATAGTGATTAATTAAGGATTGACAAGGGCAGAGAAAAATTCCTGCCCTTGTGCTAACTGGTAGTCTGGATCAGCTGCAATTTGTGAGATAAATGCATCCTCTGAAATGGACTTATGGTACAGTCGCATCCTGTGACCATTAGCAAATAATGGTGTGCAGTTCTCATCAATGGTTACCAGGCAGACCGTACCATTATCAAATACTTTGTCTACTAGGTATGGGCCCAACCATCTTGTGTGTAGTTTACCCTTGAAATCTCTTTTGAATCTGGAATCATATAATAGTTCCCAGTCTCCCTCACAGAAGACCTTCTTTTTGATGAATCGGTCATGCCAATTGGATCTTTGTTGCTGAATCAATACAGTCTGGTCTACAGTGGCTAACCGGTTCTCATCTAGTTCATTCAATTGATTCAATCTCTTCTTCTGGGATTCAATTACATCTAGGTTTACCTCTGTGTCCATCTTCAAAGTATTAATTTAAAATTCAATTGGGAAGATGACACTTTTCCCATACACCAAGTCATAGGGAGAGAAACCTGTACTGTCACTGAAACTTGTAGGGAGAGAAACAATGGCTAAGAACTCCTTCTCAGTGATAGTATAATTAAGTTCAGCAGGGGCTAAGTTTTTACTGATATAATAAATTGCATAAGGTACTTGAACATCCTGCTATCCTAAAACTACTCCAATGGCAGTATTAGAAGCATCTGAAGAAATGTGGAAGGGCAGGGTCCAATTGGGTCCTCTTAAGATGGGAGATGTGGACAACTTCTCCTTAAGCTTAACAAACATTGTTTGGCATGCTTCATTCCAAAAAAATTGCACATCCTTCATTAACAGTGAAAACAAAGGAGAGGCAAGTTAGGAAAAGTTGTCTATAAATCTTCGGTAATATCCAGCATGTCCTAAGAAACCTCGCACTTCTTTTTGAGTTGCAGGAGTAGGTATATTTTTTATTACCTTGATTTTTGAGGGATCCACCTGAATTCCATCAGCCAAGATGAAATTCCCTAATACTACTCCTTCACTCATCATCATATGGCACTTTTCAGTGCTTAAAGCGAGTTGGGTCTGTTCACAGCAAGTTAAAACCTTTTCCAAATTTTTCAATGCTTCTTCAAAATCTTTGCCATAAGGAGTAAAATCATCCATAAAAATTTCCATACTATCATTAACTAATTCTGAAAATATGCCAATCACAGCTCTTTGAAATGTTGTTGGTGCATTGCACAAGCCAAAGGGAAGCACTCTATATGCAAACGTTCCCCAGGGATAGGTGAAGGTAGTTTTATAATGGTCTTCAAGAGCAATCTGAATTTGATTGTACCCGCTAAACCCATCCAGGAAGGAGAAGAACTTCTTCCCTGATAAGGTGTCGAGTACTTGATCGATAAAAGGCAAGGGAAAATGATCTTTTTGCGTTGCCTTGTTCAGCTCTCTATAGTCCACGCAGACTCTCCATTTACCATTTTTCTTGGGTACTGTTACAAGTGGGGACACCCACTCGCTATCTGAAATAGGATATATAAATCCTGCTTCCAAGATTTTCTAAATCTCTTCTTTCACTATGTCCCTAAGATTGGGGTTCATTCATCGTTGAGGCTGGCACACAGGTCGGGAGTCACTTTTAATATAAATATGATGGGTGCATAGGTTATAGGGAATACCCCTCATGTCTGTGTACTCCCAGGCAAATGCCCCCTTGTGTTCTTTTAAGAGACTGATCAGGTGCTTATGTTCATCTAGGGAGAGGCTGGGGTTAATAGTCAGGGTTTTTCTAAACTCTACTTTGAAAGGAATAATTTTCAAATTTTTCAATACTAGAACTATATGCGTGTCACTGACTAATGCTTCTTCCATGAGATTTTCTTGTTCTTCCTCACCTAGAGTAATATTCATGATTTGATAAATTTCTTTATTGACCGAAGTGGGTTCACTGATGAAATTATTAATGGCATCATCTTCAGTTTCATCCTTAAAGGTTAAATCCTTCCCTATCATTAATAATGGCTGAACACCCTCTTCTTCCTCTGGCTCCATCCATAAAGGAGTTTCAGCTTCTAGGCTCGGTCAAGCTAGAGGATAGAGAGTGAGGTTCCTTGTCTCGGTGCCATCTAATATGGTCATAGACCCAGATTGGTAGCTGATGCAAGCATCAGCTGTGGCTATCCATGACCTTCCCAGGATCAGTGGGTGTCCTCCTAGCTGCGACTTAGGTTGTAAAACCAAGAATTCAGCAGGGTACTCCCAAGAATCAACTGATATGACGAGATCATCCAAAATTCCTTCAGGTTTAATGGTGGATCTATATGCCAATTCTAAAATGGTGGGGGTTGGCCTAAGATTAGTGAGCCCAAGTTTTCTTACAGTTTCAATCGTCATGACATTAATCACTGCTCCTAAATCTACCAGTACGTTGGGTATCTGTGTATGCCCAATCTGCACAGCAACAGTGGGATTCCCAGGATCGTCATATTCGTCCAAAAGGGTTTTTCCCATTATTAATGCAGATAATTTTCCTATGACATGAAGAGTGGGAGGATACCTGGGTTTCCTTTGTGGTTTCCTCGTGCACAGATCCCGAACAGATCTAGCATAGATATGTTCATCTTGAAGAGCTTGAAGGAGGGGAATTTTAACATAAATATTCTTTAACTCTCCTAAGAGGTTAAACTAAGGTTTTCCCACTACCTTTGGTAGCATTAATCTTTCAGGGTAAGGTGGTTTCCTAATCAGCTGAGTAGGCTATGCGTCAGTGGGTGTATTATTCTGTGTTTAAGCCAACACATCAGTAGGATGTTTAGCATATTCAATTATGGGGGTCATATTTGATAAATGATGTGGGTTCACCCATTCTTCCTGTAGAGAAGATGGAACATCCTCAATAATCAAAGGCTCCACTACCTTTCGTGATCGTAAGCGAATATCGTTGTAAGACATAGGAGTAAGGGAGTAAGCAGGCATGTTGACAGTCTCAAATTGATGGACTATTTTATTATTTGGGTTAGGATTAGGTTGAGTAGGTAGTTGAGGTTGTATAGGCATATTGGGAGCAACATTGTTCTATAATTGCAGTTGTGACTGCAGATAAGGCTAAGGATATTGAGGAGGGTATTGCTGTTGATAAAATGGTTGATGTGGAGGTTGTTGAGGAAACTGGCTCCCTGGATGGAAATTCCTCCATCCAGGAGACCAAGAAGTTGGTTGGTGTGGTGGCTGAACCCAGGGGTTCCAAGAGTTAAGATTTTGCATTGAAGGTTGAGAGGGGTACCATTGAGGATTAGAATAAGATGAAGGGAATTATGTATTCATATTATGCATATTATTCCAATTATTCATGTTATTCAAAAATGGAAATGAGTCTGGAGTCATACCTTGATTTCGAGGCTTCCAAGGCTTCTTTTGTGTAATAAAGTAGGCTGGTTCCACCTCTGGAGTTGATGCCTGCAGAACAACCTTCACTTGGGAAAGTGACGGGCATTCTTTTGTGTCATGGTTCAGCTCACACAACTAACACACTTCTATCTTGTCGAGTGGGCACTCCTTCAAAGGGTGGTTCTTTCTACATCGAGGACATAACACACCTAGTGTGAGATCCTCTACTTCCTTTTTCTGCTTTTCCCTCAGGATGTCTATTTTCGAGGAGATAGAGCTCATCATTTATGTTTTGAAATTTTCAAGGAGGTTTCCTATCTCTGCGCGGGTGGCTCCTCCATTAGATGACTTCTGAGTTCTGTCGAAGACATCATGTTCTAGCTTGTCCTGCTTGTCCCGCCTGTTATTCCTGGAAGATCCCCTGGAGTACCTTTTACACAATTCCATAATTTTCTCGAAACACTAGTACAAAATGAGGAATTAGCTACTAGTTGACTAAAAATTCTAGTCACCATAGGTTTTTCAAGTGATTTACTACTAAATATGAGCAATTTTGATTAACCCAACTATAAATGACTAATTTAGTCACCAGTTAACAAATATGACTAGATAATAAGTGACAAAGTTAAAAATGACTAACATAAACAACTAATTTAGTCACTACATAAAAAATGACTAGCTAGAAGAATACGAATTAGTCATTTATGTTAGTCATTTTTAATTGTGTCATGGAAAATTGCAATTGTGATAATGAAGTGTTAAAATTTAGTAAATTTTTTAATTTGTCTAAATTCTATTAGTAATATTGGTGCCATGCACCTCGATCTTCAGAGATCCAAAAAAACAATTGCACAAATTTTCTACTGACCATCTTTATCCCTGCTGCATCATTGAAGCAAACCGTTAAGCGCGTGCCAAAGGAAAATTAGGTTCCTACAATTATGAATTAGGTATGAGAACCAGTACCATATCGATACCTATAACCATCATAGATATTTGTCGATCCTTCAATGTAAGAGTCCCAATTAGTCCCATACTTAGGTGCTTTTCTCACTTCAATATAAATATCATGATCTGTGACTATCGAACTAGCTGCACCAGTCGACGTAGCTTTACCAGGCTCATTTCATTTAAACGTCGTAGCAGTTGATCCAATAATAATTGAACCGATGGAAGCGCCAAGAACAATATTTTAACCAATCAAAGACTCAATTATGATTAAACTGGCCCACTGACCCAGAACCAGTCTCAGATCCATATGTAGTAAAGGTAGAGGCCCGAACCCATCTCAGAGTTTCAGGTAAATATTTTAATTCCTCAACCTCTTATAGGCATGAACTCACAGAATTTGATACGTCTAATGTAGTGATGACCTCTCCTTATCACTATCAAGTTAAATATCCTTTATGCATTAGTGGCCAGGTAAAATTTTCATCTGACGTCACCACCCACCTGATTCACGATGTGCACAACTCTTCTCGTCCAATGTCCTCGATCCAAGTTTATTATATATACTACTATAACAAAAAATACCATTAAAGCAAATATTATATAATAATAAAACAAATATTATATTTATATAAAACAAAAATTATTATATTTATATAAAACACAAATTAATTAAATGTTATATTAATCCTAATTTCTAAAACCAAATCCATTGATTCTCTATAGGTTTGGCTAAAGGAGGAGAAAAATAAAACCCTTCATCATTGTTGAGTGAGGTCGAAGATTCATCACTAACATGGAGTTCTTTTTCTCAACTCAAAAGGTAATCCTGTCAAGATTCATGAGTGCTTGGAGGACATGCAATGTTGAGTTTGACACACTAAATAAATTTTCAATGCAAATGTAAATGTTCTTCTATTGAAACTAATAGATGCATAATGCCTATAAAATGAAATCCATGCACTATAATAGAGGGGGAAATTCTATGTGAGGAAATGCCCTTTATGCTTCCTGAAGAAAAAATGGTTGTCTTGTTGGAATGAAATTGTCCTTGTTATTTTCCTATTCATTTTCATTTTTATGTTGACTACAAGTTTCATCTTTTTCATTAAATGATGTGTTATGGTGCATCATGAATTGTCCATGCAAGTTTGGTAGGTGCATTGAATACATATATTAGTATAAGACTTCATTGTTTATGTTAGTTACATTAGATGTTAGTTGTTAATTGTTTATGCTAGTTGCTTAGTATATATGTGCATAAAATGCATAGATTGTCACTATGGTCACATTATGAGATTTAGCGATTAGGGGATTTAGGGGTTAGGGGGGTTAGCTAGGGTTAGAAATAAACAAATGGGTTTATTAATCAATGCAATATATAAGCTTGGTTCCAATACCAGTTCATTTTCAATATTTTTGTTTGATCTAGAGGAAATTGAACTAATGTCAATTGCGTGATCAACTAATGGTTAAAATTTGTTGGAATCTGAACATGCTAGGAATTGAACCCAGGGCTTGCCCCCGGCTAGTAGGTTTCTTTACTACTGAGCTCCTTATCCTTTCCATGAAGGGCACCCTTAATGTTTTGCGTTTCCGTAGAACCCTGCATTTCCATATGCGACATGTTTTTTTTCTACAAAAGAAACTAACCTTATGCCGTTGTGATCCACAAGTGAGCCTTGTTTATGAGCTTTGGCTGAAGTGTTTGCACTTGTAGGACTATTGCAATGGAAAGGTTTTTGTCTTTTATTTCCTGGGGCATCTACAATTCATAACACTGAGAAAACATAGTGTAAACTATGTTGTGAGGTGATCATGAATTTAGTTCCCTCCCCATTGTGGGCGGCTTTAGTCAAGCATGACAAATTTATCTCATTTTGTTTCTTGGAAGATCTGTAATATTTCATGATACTTAGTAAAACTATACATGGCAGTCCTCGGTAGTACCGCTCCCAAGGGTAAGTTCCCAATCCCATGTGACATCAGGTACATGTTCTTACAGTTGGAAAAACATGAAATAAAAAAATATATATAAAACTTTAAAAAACCCTAACACAATGTGCTAACACTAAGGGAGATGTTTTAGTGACCCTTTTTTTAAAGTATTATTTCATTTATTTGTTCTCACAACTACCCTTAACATGAAAACTAGTTTCCCTTATTAAGTACAAACTTCAAAGACTTAAAACTTTTGTCGAGGAGGACTCAAACAACAATCACAAAAACTAACAAGATTACTACTCTCTGTATACCACATGTGGGTCCACTTCCATTCACCGAGTCATTTGGGTAACAAGATGCAATGCAACATGACATGTAGGTGACTTGGTTGTTATTAAAAATTTGAGTACATGATAAACCGATTAGCACTCAAAAACTAAAACCCTAACAACTAGGAAACTGAAAGGCTCATGAACCAGATTTGTTGTTGCAAGCTCATATCACTGGTTGACTAGTCCACATTTGTAGGGGAGGAGATCCCCTTCAGCATGTTGGATTTGACATATCGCCTGTGCTTAACCACCATGGTGTTGGAAATAGGACAAAGAGAGACACCCTTCCCATTAGGGCCTCTTGTTTGAGAAATATACAGTGTTCCATGGGGATGCATCTCCTAGGGTCAAGAACATGCCCCCTCACTTCTCCACGCATCCAGGATAGGGAAACTCTTGGGGAAACGTTTCCCCATGTCCCCCTTTTGGGGGAAACATGAAGAAATGCGTTTCCCCAAGTTTCCCTAGGTGCGGAACGTGTTTCCCCTCTAGGGGGGCTTCTAGGCGTCCCCCCACATCCCCCACGTCTACCTTCGTGGAGGAACGCATAGAAACCCCTAATTTTTAGATTTTTTATTTTTCAATAAAAATAATTAAATTAAAATTAAAATTAAATTGAATTGAATTTGATTAAAATTTTAAAATTTTAATTAAATTAAATTATAAATTGAATAAATTATAATATTGAATTAGATTAAATTTATAAAATTAAATTAAAAAGTTAAAAAAACTCAATTAAATCATAACTAAACTAAATCCTAGCTCATAAAACAAAATTAAAATTATTAAATCCTAACCTAACTTCCTAAAACAGCCTTAAGATTTCACTTCCATTTCATTGCAAATCATTTCATAAACTTGGCAGTCATTACTGTGGAAAGCCCTGAAATGAACCGTGAAGAGTTTTCAGTGTTGAGCTCGTGGAGAACCATGGAGTGTGGCCACCTTGAACATGTGAAAGGCTGAAATTTGTTGCCCTCCTTGGATCGAAAAAAGTGCAGCGAGTAACTATTGCTTTTTTTATTTCTCCCAATCAACCGAATTTGTCTTCTTCTCTATGCCATTCTTCTTAATGGGTGATAAATTTCCCTGTTTCCCCTATGTTTGTATATCCTCTGACAATCTTATAATGCATTCAGTCAGTGCATTAATGGGTTCATTCTAATAAGATTCTGGAGATAGATGGATCCCCTCAGTCAGCTTCATAGAACCATTATGTGCCCCGGTCAGAGATAGAGGTAAGAATGCCGCTGTTCTTTTTTTGTCTATCCCTAAAGAAACATAAAAGAAGAGTCATAGCTTAAATATAGAACTTTGGTTGGAACATCTATTTCTACAATCAGTTAAATAATTCTTGAACTTGTGGAGACCATATAACTAGTGGAGAGCCAACCAGTGTAGAGTTACAGCCCATGGACAATCCCGACCAACCGAGGATCCAACTCATGAACAGTCTCAGCCCGTGGATAACTACTATCTAGGACAACCGCTGAACTTTTTGGAGAGTAGTTGGTTATTGGAATTTGGAGGAGCCACCGATTTTGAAGTAGGAACCTTATTTTATCTGGAAGAGAGACAATAAGAGCCATTTCTTATTGAAGGAGAGCCGCTGCTAGAGTAGAGTTGAGACCCAGTTCAACTTCATCCACTAGCTCGAATCTTGGAGTACCGGATCTGCTAGTTGGAGGTAGGGTCATGACTCATGCCTCATTAAAATTTGTTAATTTAAAAATTAATACATTCAACATTATCATATTTCAATATCCATGTTATAAAATAATAAATTTTATGCCCTGGATTGTTTTATGAAGATTGGAGACAAACAGTGCCAAATTGAAATTGTGCCCAAAACAATGAACACACACCAGTGTTTCACTTTATTTACTGTTCAATGTTGTTCTAATGTGCCCAAACCTGAATATGAGGTTCTTTCACATATGCTTTCATGCCTAGATTTTTTGGTTCACATGATACTGCTGTTTATAAATTTTTGTGTTGTTTTTTTATTTTTTTTAAAGCTCTTGCCTCTCATTTCCAGCCATTAAATTCAATGTTTCATTGTTTAGGCATGTTATTTTACGAAATTTAAAAAAAAATTACAAATGAAAATGAAATCCTTGCCGTAGGCTTCTAAAACTTTACAAATCACTGATTAGAACAATCAGAACATAAGACTCAAAAATTGAGAAATTAGCAGCATGAGTAACTCTAGCAGTGGCAACGATTCAGATTATGATGAACAAGGAACATGGACAGGGATAGGTACAAGGACAGGGGAATCCAATGCAAGTGGATCTAGGACTTCAGAAACTCCCACATCAACAATATCAAGCCAAAATGAAATCCCAGACTGTTCCAATCTCTGCCCACCGAGGGCATTGCATGAATATGCAAAGGGGACATTTAATCTCCAAAAACCCATTTTTCTTTATGCGAGCAAAGTACCTAGAATTGCTCCCCCAACCAACATAAAAACAAAGGGTGGATCACGTCGCTAGGCATGCAATATTTTTGGCCATCCTTGGGTAGGGATTTACAATCAGGTTAAATAGCAGTAGGAAATTTGATGAATTCCATAATTATTACGGTGCTTGGTAGGCAAATCCTGTAGTTGTTTATGGATGTGTAAAGGCGTGTTCACTTCAGTAGTAAATACTTCTTGTATGATAGAAGATCTTGCAAGAAAGTGTCGTGGTTCTCAATATAAGGTTCTCTCCAAATATCTCTTACCACATGTGGCTTCACAAAATTAATGCTGATATCCATCATTTTCCAGGCATGCAACTTGTTATTTCAAATAAATAACAGATATGAAGTGTTTTTAAGATTGGTTATTGGATGTTGTTATTGCTATTAATTACCTATTTGTACCACATAAAATGCCATACATTCTTTCTTGCTAAAACCACATAGTAAACCAATAAAAATGGTACAATAGTATTCTAAAATTTGACAGGCAGTTACAACAGTCACACACAAAGTGTTTGTCAAAAACTCCCTATCAAATGCATTCATAAAGTGGGTCACAACCATAATAGAAGTGAGGGTAATTAATATCATTGCAAAAATACTTATCAGCCCAGTTCAACTATGTCATTTTCAAAGCATAGCAGTGAGCTTGAATTCCCATAAAGAGTCTTCATTGTTGTTACAATAATTACCTTTCAAAGTGTTGATGAAGCTATAAATATCTGGCGGCAGTTGGGTGAAAAAATTGGGTAAAGTTAAGATAGGGACATTATAGTCAGCTATAACAGTCTACATATTAAGTGTTTGAAAAAAGTATCCACAGAAATTTAGTTGGTGCCTATTGTTACCTACAGTAGTCAGATAAAGGTTTGCAAAGTATTTGTCAAAATTAGTGAATTAAAATCAGTACATCAGATAGACAAAAACCATTTAGTTGGGTCAAGTTCTTTACCTTGGTATGTTTGGTGTTAAGAATATGACTTACAACTGTCTAACACGGTGATAGTGGAACATTTGACAAGGTTATAAGCCCAATATATTCAACAATAAGTTGAAAATTTTAGTGCAATTTTACTTGGGAACATTACACATGTGACATATCTACATTCCTATATAGATCTAGACAACAATAATCAAAATTTTTCAGAGAATATGAACAGAAGACATAAGGAATATAGTTATTTAGATGTCAGAGTATTGCCATATATCAGTTGGGTGGTTTGGAAAATATCTTTTGAATTTAAATCATCAAATCCTCAGTTGTACGTAGTATACTTGTATTTTAGCAAGGCTAAGTGGCAATTGCATTTTAACAGTTGCATTAGAGAAATAACTGAATAGTTAGATCTCTGGTTTATTGTCCTTTTTTGGAATTAAATCCCAAGATTTAGTGTGTCTTTGATTGCTTTTGATTTGTTTGGAAATAAGTGCACAATTTCACAATTTTACTTTTCAAATAGATAATCAGAGTCTAATGTCTCAAGTGTTCAAAGTTTTAAAGTTGAGCCACATTGGACCAAGAGAAGCTAGTTGGTGCAGGAAGCCAAGAGTCCAATAAGTAAACTCAACAACCTGTAGGTCTGCTTTCCAAGAGATCAGAACAACACAATTGGAAACACACACAAACATAATATCCATTACAAATTTCAGATTTCAAAATCAAAGTTCTGATAAACCTGTTCCTGGATATGTTATCTCAGATCTGTGATCTTCTTTCTAGAGCCACCAGTGCTCCCATGATATGGAGCTATCAAAGCTCGCGAGCTAAAATTCATAGTTGTCGTTGAGCTACTCCAAGCTCTCGACTATTGAGTTACTCCAAGTTGTGTTTTAATAGATATTTTTGTTCTTTATATAGGCTCAAAAACTCCATAGAATCTACTCATCACAGTTGACCATGTTGACTAGGTCCACTTTTTTGGCAATTACCAATTGCCACGTCCAATCAAAACAATGACCTCCTAAAACTCTAGGGAATTATAGAGCCTAATATAAAGGCCTGTCTTAATTTTTGATAGATATACAAATGTCAAGGAGAAGAACCATTCCTGTGCAGATTGACATTGGTTGTGGAGAGTTTGGCATCAAGAATTGCATAATAGAATAAGAATAATTACCTTGGGAACAATAGAAAATTTCCACTAACCTCGAAAATACTGTCTGTTTTGGAAGTAAAGAGATAGATTGGATATTAAAGTTCCTCCCTTTGTTCATTTACACTGACACAACCAATAATTATGCAATATGTCTATAGTATGTACCCACCTTATTGACAAATTCATCTGTTGACAACTCCTACAAAGATACCAATGTTTCCATACTTGGCATCTCTTTTAAGTTTTAAATTGTGTTTCCTGTTTTTTTTTCTTTCCTTTTTCAGGGGAACTATCAGTGGAACCTTGTTTTAGAATCTGGTAATAGACAAATGATTGAACAAATCCATTTTTTGTGAAATGTCATGTTTTCAAATCATTTTTTGTATTCTTTGCCCTACCAGATTTGTATATTTATGGATTTGATGGATACAATATTGATTATAGTTTCTAGGTGTAAACAACTATTTCTCTCTAACTGCCATACTTTCCTCACTATTTACAAGTCCCACATGAGGAAGGAGTTCCTCAAGTGCACTGATATGATATCTAAGTACCTCGATACATATCTCCCTTTCTATTTACAGGTCTAATATTAGTGCTATTGACCCCTAGGTATGTTTTCAAATCTTTTTTTCTCTGCCAAATTATAAATTCATGGATTTGATGGATCTGAATATCGGTCATATTTTCTAGATGTATACAACTATTTATCTCTAACCACCATATTTCCCTAGCTATTTGCATGTCCCAAGTGAGAAAGGCTCAAGCCCAGAGATATGAGATATAAGTACCATAGTACATGAGATATTTCTCTGTAGATATTTTCAGGACTAAAATTAGTGCTAACAAGCCCTAGATTTTTTGTTTAAACATTTCTCCAAGTATTTAATCTGTTGACTTCTTACAAGAGATTTCTCTTTTAAGTTTTAAATTGTGTTTCCTGTTTTTTTCTCTTTCCTTTTTTAGGAACTATCAGTGGATACCTTGTTTTAGAATCTAGTAATAGACAAATGATTGAACAAATCCATTTTTTGTGAAATGACATGTTTTCAAATCATTTTTTGTATTCTTTGCCCTACCAGATTTGTATATTTATGGATTTGATGCATATCAATATTGGTTATAGTTGTTGGGTGTAAACAACGGTTTCTCTCTAACTGCCAGACTTTCCTCGCTATTTACAAGTCCCACATGAGGAAGAAGTTCCTCAAGTGCACAGATATGATATCTAAGTACCTCGATACATATCTCCCTTTCTATTTACAGGTCTAATATTAGTGCTATTGACCCCTAGGTATGTTTTCAAATCTTTTTTTCTCTGCCAAATTATAAATTCATGGATTTGATGGATCTGAATATCGGTCATAGTTGCTAGAGTATACAGCTGTTTATCTCTAACCACCATATTTCCCTAGCTATTTGTATGTCCCAAGTGAGAAAGGCTCAAGCCCAGAGATATGAGATATAAGTACCATAGTACATGAGATATTTCTCCGTAGCGATTTTCAGGACTAAAATTAGTGCTAACAAGCCCTAGCTTTTCTGTTTAAACATTTCTCCGAGTATTTAATGTGTTGACTTCTTACAGGAGATTTGTCTCTCTCTTTCTTTCTCACTTAGGAGACCATTTCAATGATATTTTACTACTGTCAGGAGTAATGAATTTCATAATTTAAGTAGTAAGAGAAGATAATTTTAGTGATGCATTTTATACACTGATGGCCTACACAGATGTTGTTCAAGTAGACCTTTTCTTAATTGTTGCATTTTGCTTGAGAAATATCTCTCTCCCCCCTATAAAATTGTTTTCATGTATTATAGACATGCAAAGATTATATGCTTCTTAGTAGAAATTAAGACTCTGAAATCAATAAAAGGTATAGACTATAGTGCAGTTCAATTTATGTGCTATGCATGAGAAACTACTGAATATCTGATTATTTTGATCATTTTATATTTCAATCAGATTGAAGTATTTCGCCAAATGGTTCTTCTAGGCCACATAAATAGAGGTCGGAAACCGGTTCATTGGAGTCCTTCCTCACATACTTCACTTGCTGAAGCTGAATTAGAGGTACATGACTTTTTAGTCTATAATATCCGGCTTATGTACAATTGATGTCATATAAAACAAAATGGATGTATACAGCCTTATGATTTTTCTATTAACAAGAAAAGGATTAAAAATATAGTGTTTTTGAACTAGGATTGTATTGTTTGATTGAAAATTAACCAAGATACAAGTAGAAGCAGAGCTTTGAATGTGACATAGAGGTTGGTAAGGACTAAGGAGCCCTAAGAACTATCCCTCTTTCCCTGTCCTCCTCAGCCTCTATCCTAATATCCCCGCACCACGTTCTTGTTTTGTTTTCTCAGTCTCAACACAACCCTGTGGAAGCCTCAGCCCCTCCCCTGACCCTATCCTGATCCCCCATGTACCCCCCAAATCCTGGCTCGACTCCCTCTGAACTCTTGTTGACCTTGACCATGTTCAAACATGAATTGGGTGCTTATCCAAAGTTAAAAGGAGTTTTACTAACATGTGACAGAGAAGACAACAAAGGAGTGAAGTCCATTTGAGCTGGAAGACTGCACTTTCATGGTGCAACAACCACATTACTTGTAGATAATCCTCTCTCTTCAACAAAGCTTTTCATTTGGGTAGCACAGATTGAATCAATTTTGATGAGACTGGAGAATATTGTATCCAAGAACATCAAGCAGTGATCGGAAGTTAAAAACCTCATGAATAGGGTATTGAACTCAAGTTTTACTCAAAAATCACAGTCTAAAACAACTATTAGATGAAATGAATAGCCTGGAAAGTCCTTCTGTCCAACTGCCTGTTTGAGGTGTAGACAACAAGGATTACTTTGAAGGGTGATATTTGGGTGCACAACCTCAGGATCCTCCTTGAACAGTTGAGGGTAGACTCTTGTCAACTTTAGGTTGAGACTGATCACCAATTCACCAATCAACGCTATTAGAAAACACAAACTATGCCACTTACAAGAGAACAAGTAAGAGGAACATCTCAATTTCAGATGTCCTATCTTAGTATCCATTATTTCATCAAAGGGAGATTTTACTGCCTTCAGCAAGACTCGGGTGGCTCCCTCTCCACATTTTTTCATTGTCTAGAACAAAGATGCCTACCTCTTTTCATGAGGGAGATTTGCATAGATCACAACCCTTGCATGGACCTCCCTAGCCAGATCCCATCAGGTAGATTGCCTCTTTTTTCCCTGTTAACTGTCCACTCAAGGAAGCAAGCAGCATACATTGGCCCATACCACTACAGATTTCAAATCAGTGAGACATAAATTTCCTCTTGAAACCCCTCCCCTGATGGATCTACTACCTTCCACAACTCTTCTAAGGAGCCATGGGAGATTCTAGATCCAGACTCTCTCTATGCAAAAAAATTCTCCAAGTTTGATCAAGCACACAATCTTCCATTCAAAAAATTTTCTGATCGACCTTGGATGTTCCCCACTCTGACCCAGGTATCTATACTGGATGTACTTTCAAGTATGGTTGACCTACTTATCTTGGTCGTTCATTTGACATTAATAAAATTGTCATCTCATCTTATCTTCCCACCAATTGCATTCAATATAGATCCCACGAAAGGAAGTCAGGCACACAAAAGTTATATTGACAAAGGATTATTATCCAAAATTTTGTCTAACATTGTCTGAGCTTGCAAACTATTCACTGTGGAAGACATTTGGGCCTGGATATCCTACACAGAGATGGGTAGGCACCCAAATGCTCCAGTGATCACTGTAGAATAAATGAGGAAATTAGGAATATTTGTGACAATGTTGGGTGGAGGCTAAAGGAACTTGAGCACAATTCTGGTGATAACAAAAATACAGTTGAAAATAGATTGAAGGTAGTTACATATAAGCTCTAATTGAAGTTACAGAGGTAGTTACAAATCATATACTAATTGTGCTTTGAAACGATGATCAGAAGCAGGATTAGTTAGGAAGATGAGCAAGAGAGAACACTGAGCTCTGAATCGACATATTGCCCTCGTGGAAGTCAGCTTTTGGAGTAAAGCTCAAACTACCAAGAACTTGCTCAGAAAAAATGTTTATCCATCAAACAGTCAATGGTTCAAATATTAGAAAACTTCAAAGTGACCTCTTTAATACAAACACAAGAGTATTAATCCCAAGCATATATACTAGATTGTCACAAACTCATTTATCAATACCCTCAAATACCAAAAATAACCAATCAGATATGGAATCCCCAAAGGGAGTATGGATAAAGCTGAACATCAATGGAGATCAAAAGGAAACCAAGGAGAACGAGTCTATAGAGACAAATATGGCTCAAACACTCCAGGAGAAGTGGTACAAACTTAGCCTTGATAATGGATTTAGTGATCTAGAAAAAGAAGGTGATTCAAAACTGCTAACTGATTTCCTGAATATAAATCTAAAAAAAAATTATAATGTCCTGTTCCCGTGTCAAAAGAGCATCACACCAGACTGTTTGTTGTTTGGCCAAAAACAGGGCAGTCAATACACCAGCATAGATCCATCTTAGACCTGGATCTATCAAGCACTAAGAGAGATTCAATTTCTAGGTTTAAGATGAATCTATGTTGGTTTTAATTTTTTTTATTTTATGAGCCGAGATGGATTTTTTAATTACTTTTCATTTGGTTTTAAATTTTTATGTTATGATCCAACAATAATTTTTATAATTTTGGTAACATAAAGCTATGCTACGTGACAACATCTTCCCCATACTGGACTGTACAGTGCCTCGCTCCTCTCGATGCAACAACATCTCCCCCGCACTGAGCTGTAGAGCACCTTGCTCCTCTTGGTGAAAAAATTGAATCTCGGTATCTAAGATCTAAGAAATTCCATCTATGAACAAAAAACTAGGAATCCCTGTTAGGGGGTATGCAATAAAGAAGATTTGAATCCTAAATCCCATGGGGAACACCTTAGACACAACACCCCCTTTATTCAATATTTGTAAAATGGGGCATTCCATGGAATATTGAGGTGCAATCATAGTTGCATTTATGAAAGAATATGTCACCCCTCAGAGCCTGGAACAAGATGTATTCAAATCCATTCTCTCATGATCCCTTTCCTCCTTACCCCTTCCCCCTTCGAGTACTCTTTGGACACTTTAGTTCAACTCTTACCATTCAAGCACGACCTAACCCAAGTGATTTGAGATTTACACTTGAATCACACCTCCTAAACATCTTAGACCCAATATAGCTTATAAAAATGTGCACTTCATGCAGCCGAGAGATGGCAGTAATGTCAGTCCTACACATATGTGCAAAAATTGGGTGCACAACCTCGAGATCCTCCTTGAACAGTTGAGGGTACACTCTTGTCAAATTCAGGTTGAGACTGATCACCAATTCACCAATCAACGCTATTAGAAAACAAAAACTATGCCACTTACAAGAGAACAAGTAAGAGGAACATCTCAATTTCAGATGTCCTATCTTAGTATCCTTATTTCATCAAAGGGAGATTTTACTACCTTCAGCGAGAATCAGGCAACTCCCTCTCCACATTTTTTCATTGTCTAGAACAAAGATGCCTACCTCTTTTCATGAGGGATATTTGCATAGATCACAACCCTTGCATGGACCTCCCCAGCTAGATCCCATCAGGAGGATTGCCTCTTTTTTCCCTGTTAATTGTCCACTCAAGGAAGCAAACAGCATACATTAGCCCATACCACTACATATTTCAAATCAGTGAGACATAAATTTCCTCTTGAAACCCCTCCCCTGATGGATCTACTACCTTCCACAACTCTTCTAAGGAGCCCTGGGAGATTCTAGATCCAGAATCTCTCTATGCAAAAAAATTCTCCAAGTTTGATCAAGCACACAGTCTTCCATTCAGAATTTTTTCTGATCGACCTTGGATGTTAGGTCCCCACTCTGACCCAAGTATCTATACTGGATGTACTTTCAAGTATGGTTGACCTACTTATCTTGGTCATTCATTTTACTTATCTTGGTCATTCATTTGACATTAATAAAATTGTCATCTCATCTTATCTTCCCACCAATTGCATTCAATACAGATCCCACGAAAGGAAGTCAGACACATAGAAGTTATATTGACAAAGGATTATTATCCAAAAGTATGTCTAACATTGTCTGAGCTTGAAAACTATTTACTGTGGAAGACATTGGGGCCTAGATATCCTACACAGAGATAAGGTAGGCACCCAAATGCTCCAATGATCACTGTAGAATAAATGAGGAAATTAGGAATATTTGTGACAATGTTGGGTGGAGGCTAGAGGAACCTGAGTACAATTCTGGTGATAACAAAAATATAGTTGAAAATGGGCTGAAGGTAGTTACATATAAGCTCTAATTGAAGTTACATAGGTAGTTACAGATCATATACTAATTGTGCTTTGAAACGATGATCGAAAGTAGGATCAGTTAGGAAGATGAGCAAGAGAGAACACTGAGCTCTGAATCGGCATATTGCCCTTGTGGAAGTTAGCTTTTGGAGTAAAGCTCAAACTGCCAAGAACTTGCTCGGAAAAAATTTTTGGCCATCAAATTGTCAATGGTTCAAATATTAGAAAACTTCAAAGTGACCTCTTTAATACAAACACAAGAGTATTAATCCCAAGCATATATACTAGATTGCGAAAAGTTTGGATACAACTAAATTGAGGAAGGGAAAAGTTTGTATAGACTGTGCTTAGCTTGTTAAAATTAGATCCCAGAATAGATACTTTGCTTGCCACAGTAGAACTCTGTATGTATTCCAATAATCAATGCAAACTCAAAACTTTGATAGTTTCCAGCAGTGGAAAAAGTATATCAATAATATTTAGACTGATCAAGAACTAGTTGTATGAAAAAGTGAAAGGGTGAAAGTGCTTGCAAGTTTGGTGCTTCTTTTGTGGTCATGCTTTTGAAAGATTGGAATACTGCTGAGATTCCTTTTTCATTCCATTTCGACAGTTGATTACTCAGATCTTATTCCTTGTATAACATGCGTGCTTGGTTATAGGAAGTATAAGGCATTCCTGCATTTTCTTCTAGTAAACGCTGAGCTCAAAACTAAGAAAACTCAGTGTTCATTCATAATTGGAGAGATATTTGATTGATACTGAATGCTGGTAATTATATTGAAAGTTTAGTTGTAATTGTTTTACTCAACCCGCACATCAGCCCTAATCTTTTAGGCCCTACACAAAGTTGAACTTCTTCAAGGCAAGGTGTTGGCAACTATATTATGCTTTCCCTTCTTACACCAACTACAAAATTGGAAATATGAACCATGATTAGATATGGATGTTTATTCTTTTTTACTATAGAAAGTTTCACATTGATGGTCGCTTTCATATTTTCATTATGTATTTCTTCCTGGGTTGTACTCTTTTAATTTCCAATTTTATATACTGAACTAGCCATGTCCTGTTTGTGTATCTATTACAGATTGGAGAAATGAAGAAGTTAGTTGATGAAGGGAAAATAAAATACATTGGACTTTCTGAGGCTTCTACGTCAACAATTCGAAGAGCTCATGTTGTTCATCCTATAACAACAGTTCAATTAGAGTGGTCCTTGTGGACTAGGGATGTAGAGGATGAGATTATTCCAACTTGCAGGTAGAGGTATTGGAGTTCATATTTACCATGTGGCCACTTTCCTAATAGTATGAATTTCAAATTTCAAATTGAAACTTTCATTGCAGGGAGCTCGGTATTGGAATTGTACCATATAGCCCTTTAGGGAGGGGTTTCTTTTCTGCTAGAGCAAAGTTGGTTGATAACTTGGCAGATAATGATTTCAGAAAGGTATTTGGGATCCATTTATTCTTACTCAGGGATTTTAGATTTATGATTGGTTTTTGTATTTTAATAGATGCTTGATTATTTACACAAGCTATCTAAGTTTCTACTATTTTTCATGTTATATGACAGAGATATTGTTTGAAATTAGTAATATTTAGACATTAATGGCTGTTGCAGGGGCTCCCATGTTGCACAGGAAAAATACAAACCGTCAATGGTTCACATATTAGAAAACTGCAAAGTGACCTCTTTAATACAAACCCAAGAGTATTAATCCAAAGCATATATGCTAGATTGCGAAAAGTTTGGATACAACTAAATTGAGGAAGGGAAAAATTTGTATAGATTGTGCTTAGCTTGTTAAACTTAGATCCCAGAATAAATACTTTGCTTGCCACAGTAGCACTCTGTATGTATTCCAATAATCAATGCAAACTCAAAACTTTGATAGTTTCCAGCAATGGAAAAAGTATATCAATAATATTTAGACTTATCAAGAACTAGTTGTATGAAAAAGTGAAAGGGTGAAAGTGCTTGCAAGTGCACATTCACATAGTAATACTCCAAGGAATCTAAGGACAAATTCAATTAAGTAAATAGTATCCATAAAGATACAACAATGAATATATTAAATGTTACTTAGCAAATCTAAATTGTTGCAAAGTATGTTTACTACTATGAAAACAATGTGTGGAAAATATACAATACCAATTGATATATGATAGAAATGTAACCCCAATCCTGAAATGATTACCAATATGTGACAAATTAATCAAGCACCAATTGTTATCAACTTCTAAACACTTACAATCCGCTATGACAGAGATGTGACACTTTTTATGAGAAATGCAATCTCCAGTAGTAACCACAGTATGTCAATAAACAACTATTATTTGTATCTTAAATAAAAATTGTGATAAACAAGTGAAAGTATGAATAAGAGTGTTGTGGCCTTATTTATTTGTGGACTATGAGTAACTTGTAGGACATCGACAATATGTGTTGCTAGATGCTTCTTTAAATCTGAGACAAGACTATCCCAATGTTAGGATTTATGACAAGAACGCAACTAACCTTCAAGGCCTGCTAATTACATGTTATAACAGCTATGACCGAGGTGCAACATGGTCATCCTGAATATGAGTTTATGTAGGGTCCCATCAGGGATATGTTGCTTGTTAAAATCAGAATGAAGGGTATGGGACTGTTTTAAATAGTTACAAGAACAATGGGGGTTTGAGATTTAGTTTGTACAGAATTAGGAGGGGGTTTAGGAAGCATATTTATGACTATCCTAAGTAGACAACACCCTAAAAATGGAGGAATGTTGGGTGTTTTTATAGGAGGGCCAAGAAATTAAGGATGAGGTCTTGATAAAGGTCCAAGTCTAGATAGCGAAAGGGGAAGGCATTAAGTCTGAATGAGACTTTATTTCTATGATATGGACTATTAGTGATCCTTTCTCATAGGCTGAGGTATGGACAAGGAAAAATAAAAGGGTCCAAGGGATTTTAGTTTATGAATTAGTAAATAGGGATTAGTATCTAGGTTATTCAGGGCTATTAGGAAATAAATGTTTCCTTGACATGCCTAAGGGTAGGACAGAGGATAGGGTTTAGTTTTGGGAACTAGGGTTGTTTAAGGGTTTGTCCTAAGGTTTGTAGCTAGGTTGCAGGTTAAGCAGTCACTTAGGGTAGGCTAGGGAGTAGTACAGGGAAGAGGTTTGAGACTATTTTGTGAATTAGGTTATAGTTTAAGTTTGTATCAAGACTCTATGGGATATATAATATCCCCAAGAAATAGGTCACAAGGAACAACAAAAGTCCTTAGGAAAAGTGTATGTATACCTTGATTGTATAGTGTATCCCTATCTGGTGACTCCATATTAATAGATATTATGATCAATCAAATTAAAGCACCTTTTGTGCCCTTGAAAGGAAATTTACCCATCATAAGGAATTTCCTAGAAAGATCAGCTGTATTGCTAGCTAGTGCACATCTCCATAAAGTGTATCCTACAATGTGATTAATTTCGAGAAGATATGGACTTTCTAAAAATACAAAGTTACCCACAAAGACAAGTCTTAGGAAAACTGAAAGTATCCTTTTGAAGCTCCCATCCTACCATGCATGCATCAAATATTGCATGCCATATGCAAGCATATTAAACTTGTTGAACTAAAAAAAACTTGTCCGGTCTTTACTGTTATGAGTATGAACTGATCTTTAAGAAAAAATGATCGGAAGACCACAAGAAAGAACCCTGTTCATTCTTTAATGTTGAGAATGAAGATCTGTGACTATGTGCTAAATTTGGCTAAAGCACTCATGGAGAGTATATGCTAAATCATCTTCTAATTTTTCCACAAACTGTCAATGCTGAATGTTGACTTTTGATTAGAAGTTCATCCAATAATATATCCATGAACAATCGACATTCAATCAATGGATATGCACTTTTTGAGAAGCTCATCCTGAGTGGTAACAGGACCAAAGGACCAAAACAAATAATATTTCACTTAAATAATCCACATCATGACCCCATGACATGACCTATTCTCACGGCTAACTACTAACATCCTTACATTTTGATTTTGATCTTATTAAACTTTCAACCAGGCACTCTGTACTTATAGATTGCAAGTGAACTGAGCTAACTTGTTATGTTTGTTGATTACAAGACAAATACATTTTTATCCTCCTAGCTCTGATATGTCTGCCTATTATTTTGGATTTCATTTGACAAAACTACGATGAAATCAATAGATGGTTTTTTCCAGTTTTCACTTGGGATGACCAATTGGTTGGAGCAGACCTAAAAAATATAGTTTGGTTCTTCTTTTGTGGTCATGCTTTTGAAACATTGGCATATTGCTAAGATTCCTTTCTCGTTCCATTTCGACAGTTGATTACTCAGATATCATTCCTTGTATAACATGCGTGCTTGGTTATAGGAAGTATAAGGCATTCCTGCATTTTCTTCTAGTAAACGCTGAGCTCAAAACTGAGAAAACTCAGTGTTCATTCATAATTGGAGAGATATTTGATTGATACTAAATGCTGGTAATTATCTTGAAAGTTCATTTGTAATTATTTTACTCAACCCGCACATCAGCCCTAATCTTTTAGGCCCTACACAAAGTTGAACTTCTTTAAGGCAAGGTGTTGGCAACTATATTTTGCTTGCCCTTCTTACACCAACTACAAAATTGGAAATATGAACCATGATCAGATATGGATTTTTATTCTTTTTTACTATAGAAAGTTTCACATTGATGGTCCCTTTCATATTTTCATTGATGTATTTCTTCCCGGGTTGTACTCTTTTTATTTCCAATTTTATATACTGAACTAGCCATGTCCTGTTTGTGTATCTATTACAGATTGGAGAAATGAAGAAGTTAGTTGATGAAGGGAAAATAAAATACATTAGACTTTCTGAGGCTTCTACGTCAACAATTCGAAGAGCTCATGTTGTTCATCCTATAACAACAGTTCAATTAGAGTGGTCCTTGTGGACTAGGGATGTAGAGGATGAGATTATTCCAACTTGCAGGTAGAGGTATTGGAGTTCATATTTACCATGTGGCCACTTTCCTAATAGTATGAATTTCAAATTTCAAATTGAAACTTTCATTGCAGGGAGCTCGGTATTGGAATTGTACCATATAGCCCTTTAGGGAGGGGTTTCTTTTTTACTAGAGCAAAGTTGGTTGATAACTTGGCAGATAATGATTTCAGAAAGGTATTTGGGATCCATTTATTCTTACTCATGGATTTTAGATTTATGAATGGTTTTTGTATTTTAATAGATGCTTGATTATTTACACAAGCTATCTAAGTTTCTACTATTTTTCATGTTATATGACAGAGATATTGTTTGAAATTAGTAATATTTAGACATTAATGATTGTTACAGGGGCTCCCATGCTGCACAAGAAAAATCATTTAGTATGAGGATCTCAGCTGTTCAAGGCTCCTCTAATCCTAAAACAAGTTCATCTCATTCACTTTCAGTGTCTCCAACATTAAATATCTCTGCCTTGGTGGTGGAAGCTATGGCATTAGGGTTGAATTCTGATCATGGCAAGCTGTTGGTCAATAAGGGTGGGCAGTCATCAATGTTTATATCTAAAAAACATAGTGATTCCAAACCTAATGAAATGAGTGGAACATATATAAAATTAAATTCACGTGTAAATACCGCTGGGGAAGCTTTCCATGGAAAGAATGCCAGTTTAGTTGATCCTACTATGAAATGTAGGAGTCATGAAGGTTTTAAAAGTCTATTGAAGAATTCATCCTCTGACACACACAAGGGTTCATCTGAGCTAGGCAGTGGGCACATTGAAATAGCAAGAAGTGAAAGAACAAATGCAGCTTCAGTGTCATCTGGTATTGTTTGTGTTAGACTTTCTAAAGATAGCTTTCCAATCTATGTCCCTCAAAGCAATAATTATGTAGTTTGTAGATTGATATCTATCATAAATTTGTTTGGATATCATCATTGTCAAGCAATAACAACTTCTTAAAGGGTGCTAGCTCAATGGTAGAGCGCCTGCCTATAGTTAGGCAGGAGGTTGGTGGTTCGATTCCTCCGTGCCCTATTATAAATTTGTGACTAAAAAAATGACTAAATTCACATATATACGACTATTAGTAGCTAATTTCCTGTATCTTAGTTGTATTTAGCTTAGTCATTAATATGTTAACATCTAGTAGTTTATTTAGTCGTATATTTTGTCATTAATGGTTGAAATCAGTGACTAAATCATTGACTAAATCAATGACTAACTCAGTGACTAAATCAATGACTAAATCCATGACTAAATCAATGACTAAATCATTTACTATCAATGACTAAAACACTAACTAAATCAATGACTAAATCATTGGCTATTAATGACTAAATCAATGACTATCAATGACTAAAGCATTGTCTATCAATGACTAAATCAGTGACTACTAAGTCAAGCTATTAATGACTAGTGAAATACGACTAACTATAAGATAGTGGAAATTTGCTACTATTAGTTACCGACTCAAAAATAGTCATTTATAGCATGATTTTAGTCATTTTTTTAGCCATTAATTTCTCATTTTCTACTAGTGAAAGAATCCTTGGAGATATCTCCCTTTCCTAATAGGTTTAACATATCTAAGCAATCATCCCTAATCCCGTGAAGCAGGATTATTTTGAGAACATCTAACCCCATATTCGTCTGTCCAGCTCTCTGCACATTATATAAGAGCCTCTCCACAAAGTCTTCCAGACTTTCATCATCCTTCTGTACCATTTTAAATAGTTATTCTCTCTTGTCCTTGGTATTGCAATACTCCTGATATTTCTCCAGGAACACCTATTTCATTATGTCCCAATTAGTGACAGTTCTGCCTCCTAGGCTCATAAACCAACGCAATGCATTGTCCTTTAGAGTGGCAAGGAAGAGTTTCAGCTTCTACGCGTTGGTGGTGTAATCATAGCTGCGATAGAGGATATCAAATTCGAACAGAAATTCATCTGGATCCTCTGCTGCTTTTCCATAAAAATGGGGAAACACTGACGGTGATATATTTTTCATAGGGGCTATCCATTCTAGTTGTTGAATTGGGAATTGAAGTGTAGCCACCATCCCTTCAGGTAGGGAATTTCCTTCATGATGATGATTTTCTCCCATTGCCTCTTCCTCTTCGGATTCATGTCTATTGCTCATACCTTCTTATATTTTCTCCTCTTCGTTCTTCCACTGATCAACAAATTTCTGATGGAAATGTGTCCACTCTTCTTCAGTTACAACCTTCCCATTAATGTGATAGAATATATCTCAATCAGTAGATCCTGCAGTACTAGCTTTGTCCTCCTCTACAAGGGTATTTGAGGGTGTTGTAGCTACTCGTGTGTTCTCCACTGTACAACCTGATGCTGGCACCAGAAGAATGGAAGGGCTCTTTCTGAGAGGTGTTTCCTGATAGCGAGCCCTGGTAGAAGAATTGGTTCTATCCACCAGATCGTCAATGAATGTTCTTCTCCCCAATTTTAGACCTCGCCCACAATCTCGACCACCTGCAATGTTAGTGTTTTGTGGGGTTTTGGGATTTGTAATATGCTCACGATTCACCCTTCTCATATTCATGCAACCCAAATCATTCCAACGAAAAACTGAAGGAGACTAAATAGAAACAATTACAGGATGCAACTATGATAGTGTTTAATGCTTATCCTTCCCCGACAACAACGCCAAAATGTTGGGCACCCAATATGCAAGTTAATTATAGCTAACATATGGAGTGTGCAATATTTATTGTCAACCTAGGGAAGTATTTTATTTCAAGGATAACATGCACTATATGTGTTTAAACACTGAGTTGCTGTAAGTAAACAATCCTATTCTCTGCTCAGCTACGTTCATCCCAAGGATCCAATTAATCTAGTTTACCTTCTAAAGAATACAGCCACAATTACCTTCTACTGTTCTTGATCTAGAATTGAAAGATTCATGAAATCACATCTAGATTACTTTTGCAGAAAATGAAATCCTGTTTACCAAACCATGTAATTATTTACCCAACTATCTTGATCTGATTATTCTAGAAATCCAAAAGACATGAATTGAGTTCATCTATTCTAGAAATTCAGAGTACAAGAATTGAGTTCAACTATTCTATGAATTCAAAGTACAGGAATGAAATTCTGCAACCATAAAAGCAAAGAAGCAAACTACAAGGACCTATGGAAATAAAAATTAAAAGATCTAGGGATGAGCAGGGCTATTACAGCTACCATGCAGTTGCATAAGGAACAATTACCTATACAGTCGACTGTCACACCATACCAATACAAATTTCCAAGAGATGTAATTAGTAACACACTGTAAATCCACAACTGTTGCAACTTACTATGAGAAAATGGAATTAACACAACATCACACAATAGAGTAATTAAAATTCCTAATTTAACTCAGCAATCCCTGTGGGAAGGTGGGCCCAACCTTCACACAGAGATGTTGGAAGTAACGCACGTTAAAACACTGAGATCTAAAGTAAATCCTTGTATTAAAAAGACGGATTAAACACACAACCTCAGTCACAACTAATACAATAATTTGGTTAAGGGTTCAACCCCTGGCTCAGAACAGTTCCCCATATTTATACAATGTTGATCATAACATCCTATCCCTATTATTGGGCAGCCATGAAGATCTCTGATCTTCAGGCGGCCTTAATTACAACAACTGTTATAGCCGTGGCAGGATGAGAGTAGGAAATATAGGGAGACTGTTAATTGACCCAGAAATAATGATATCCGTAGATCACAACTATACATGAGCAACGATGCACTGTTGCCTTCCAAATCTATCGCATTCTGTTGCAGCTACCCTTGTACAGTTTTGCCTGGAATAATATACTGAGACCGAATTCTTTGGTCAATGGTAGGATGGATGGCGATCAGCTTAAGAAATGAATGTCCATCTTCACCCTAGCATGTTCATCCCGTTATACCTGCATTCTCTATATCTCGAAATACCTTTATAAACCATCATATATTAGCACCTTTTCAAGATATAGAGCTTTAATTACCACAATCCTAAGTATTAATAAAATAAGACAATAATTAATCATAACTTTGTGATTTGAGGAGTAGAGTGAGGAAAAACATTTGTTTTGCATGCACAATAGGGTAGGATAAGGCAAAAAGAGGTGAATAAGGATGGTAAAAAAGGGACCATTTCTGGGCCCAACAAGTAGCTGTTCATATAGACTAATATTTATGAGTAGAGTAAGCATAGTCATCAAGTAATCACTACTAGTTAGGTTGTCATAACACAGGTAAATAGAATGTATGCAATAGTATTATCACATAGTCTGAATCCCTATATGACAAGTAAGATAAGAAACAATAGGGTAAATCCCCATTTGCACATGAATCAATTAGTAACCACTAGTTTATACAGATATAGTAATCTCCATAATATCTTACACAAAGCTTTGTGATTACTAGTTACTCATATAAAAAACATGATATAGTTGTATCACTAATAAGAGGTTGCTGTAAGATCCTAAATTATACATATTAAATCTCCTGTAATTCATAGCTTATGTATGATTAAGTAATGAGCACATTGATTCCATGAACATTGTAAGAGTAACAAGTGTTATAGTCATAACCATTTCCTTCAAGCTGATATAATGATTAATTACAACCATTACATATTACCTATCATGTTACGTATTTATCCTAATATAACCAAGCTTCATAAGTAAGGATGATCAAGCTTTATTGTGCAAACTGGGAATACATGTTATCAACTTTCATAGAGTGATAAGGTTTTATTATTAATATGGGTTAGATCTAACACACACCATTATCAAGAATAGTGGTAATTCTCTATACTATTTACTTAATATGGTTCTATACCTAATATTCATACCATTAAATGTATTGGGTTTGTATTCTATTCATAAGTATCATCAGTGCGATCTCTGTTGAATCTATAAGGATTAACTCTTATATATAGTTGTACTTTATCTATAAGCAACGCTCAATAGGTTACATAAAACACAGCTTCAATGTATAAGCTCATATGCAGCTTCATAAAAGCTATATCACTAATACACCTCAATATACAACATCATCAAGCTTATGTTCTTCCTTAGTTACTAGTGGTTTTAGTATTAATGCAATAGCTTTTTTGTAAGTCATATATGGAGAAGCTTAATTGTATACACCTAAATAATAAATAAATAATAAATAAAAGGGTATTACTTCATATTCATATAGTACATGTATAAAATTGTGTCCCATTTAGCATGATTCACTAGTAATAGCTATGATTTAGATATAACTATTTGATTACTATGATTACCATTACTCTTATGATTAACTAATAGAAAGGATAACACAGATGATTATAGAACTAGTATCACAAGGGGTTAGATCTTTCCATATTAGGAAATAGCTTTAATACCATTGAAACGATATTGGTTACCTTTGTTACAATGATGCTTACAGAAGCAAGAAAACATGTAATGAAGCTAATTGTGTGCCAGTATTCTACCAAATCATGTTTACTAACATGCCTCTAGGTTTGAATCCTAGTATTTGAACCATCTACGTGATTTTCCTAATATATAGGATGGATATAGAGCTGGGGTACCTGGCTAGTAGAGTCATTTACTTTTGAAACCTATGGTTGAATAAGGATATTACATATGAGTCGATTCATTGACTGGGTATGAATTAATTCCATAGGGTAAACTTATACAACAAATATATTAGGTTAGTATGGATCATTGATTACAAGAATACATATGTTAACTATCTTTATCTACAACATCATAGATAAGCATGAGTAACAACTATGGTAAACACGCTAGTTCAATAAGGAGAACATGAACACCATAAATTAATGGGAATAAGTAGAAGCATCAAGTAAGTAATGATTATAGAGCTTAATACTAATACTTACAATAAATGTATTAGCTATGTAATATCCATAATGTATGAGCATAGTGTACAGTGATATGAATATCTCTACTATATGAACCCTAGTTATATCAGTATTCTATGTAAGTTCTTATCACAAATACAAAGCATAGTTTTTTCTATCTTATACTTACAAATCTCATAGGGTTAAGTTAAGATAATGTAAGAGCTTAGACTAGTGTAATTGATTGGAACCCATTGATTTAGGATCTTATACTATGAACACACTCATAATAATATGTGTTTATTTCAAACATGGTGGGATAAGGTTCAATGGATATCGATGATTGATTAGGGATTTTATCTATCTAAACTATTAAGCTTGTAGAAGCCCGATAAGGTATGGTAACTATAGTATATATTGAATAATATTAATGGTAATAGTAATGGGAATAACATGGAGCTTTTTCCCAAGTGTGTAAACCAAGTTCAAGATTTTTTGTACCTAAGAATTTGCTTTGTCTCATGACATGGTGTGCTCAAAACTATCTTGTTGAACTACCGGGAACTACGAAAGTGGAGTTGTGTTGAAGAACTGGACATGCCATGATTATTGTTATCAATTTTGATTTTGCTTGAATACAATGATATTCAAGCAAAATAACCATTTTATACACTAGATTGAAATAAGAGGGTACTGTTGTAATTTGAAGTCATAAACACACTATATAATGATGTTAGAGCTTAAAAAAATTGATTGTAAGAAGCCTCAGTTCAGAAATACATATTTTCAAGTGAAAATAGGACTTGTACAGAGCTGGGAATGATTGTTGTGTGTGATTTTGACACTCAGAAAATTTATATCAACACTTGAATAGTGAGTAGCATGTACATCCTAAGAATACTCCTCTCTTGTCCGTTTCCACCAACAAAAATGAATATCAGATCCACTGCACTCAATAATAACATTTGTGGATGAATGATGGTTAAACAAATTTTGCACTGTATCTTCCTTCCCAGACCATCGACTCCTTGTGATGGTTTCAGAATGGATTTAGCAGCAATGAGATGACCTTTTCCAGTTTATGCATATACCATGTTTGTTAACTTTCACTGGAAAACTAAATCAAAAGAAACCATCCCCAAAATCTGGGTGTCCTCATTTATGTAATCAATATCTATATTTAAAGGAATAACCTGTAGAATTTCACATCTAGACATGCAGTCCAACATTAATAAAAGAAAAGTTTGATAACCTATAGAAAAATAGGACTCCAACAGTTTAATAATGAAAACTGGTCGTATCTTCATGAATGCGTTAAGTAAGCATTCAAGAAACATCTAGATAAAAAAATGTTTTGAATTAAAGAAGAGGCACATAATGCAAACTCTATAGATTCAATTACTCTGTTGCGGTGATTTGGAAAATATCCATGAATATCAAAGTATATGCATCCACAGAATTGGGATATTTGAGAAGTTAACACATGTTGTAAATATTCAAAAGCATTTTCATGTAGCTATTATGTTTCCCCCATCACTACATGTCCTTTTATATGCTTTGGTACATGCATTTTTTTCCAACTCTTTGAAGTTATTGGGATTATTTATTTATTTATTTCACATGTGTAAGATCGACGAGAAGGAAGCAACCACAAATCTAACTTCCTTCAACATGCTAACAGAGAACATGGGAGAGACCAAGGACTCAACATTTTCAAGTATTTGTCAAGCCTTCCCCAGTTGACAATATGTTTTTAACAAAGTGTTTTCATCAAAGTTTTTATGGAAACCTATGTTTCCCAGGCCTGAGGATTAAAGGTTGTAGTACAATTTTGCAAAAGAGACAAATAGGTCCCCACATCTAGTGGTTGTGGTTTGAGAAGAACAAATTGTTCTTTTGGAACCAAAGGACAAAAAATTGGATATAACCAAAATAAACTTTGTTACATTTGTTGGCATGTAATTACAAGTTAATAAAGAAGACAACAGGTGTAGATGAAAGTTTGGTTCAATAAAAGAAAGAAGAAAATACGTGTAGAAAAAGGGAAAGTGAAGGGAGATTAAAACACAAAGAAGATACAATAAGGAAGCAAAGAAAGGTAAAGGAAAACAGGTTGCAGGAAATAACAATATTTGTCTGAATGTAAGAGTAAAAAATCTATGGAGGATGATGAAGGAGGGGAACAAGGCTTAACTCTGAGTGCCTGTCGAGATATGGAAGGGAACGATTGTGGTTGTAATAGGACTCAAATTCACCCATTGACGTTCTTATTATATCGGCATCACATTGAGAATACATAAAGATTTTTTTCCATTTGATCTATTGTCAGATCTAATTCTGGTGAGAGGGTCTGTGTTTCTTCAATATTTTCGTCAAGACCATGAAATGGTAATAAATTACATAACTTTTGCATCGTTTTAACTCATCTAGGTTTTTTATATTGTTGTTTTTTGTGTTTTAGGGGAGTAGTTTCACATTGACATTATGTATATATGAAAGTAATTCTCTATTGATTTATGTATGCATGAAAGTAAATATACAAAAAAAATATACTTGTTTGTATCTAATTCACTTAATTGAGTTTTTGAAATTCCCTCTAATTTGATCTAGTGAATTCAACATACTTCCAAAGCACTAGGGCAACTGTAATTTGATCTAGTGAATTTCTACAAATTACTAATACTTTCTCTAAGATTATGTGCTCTATGTAGCTAAAGCACCTGCAATCCCCAATCCACTTGAATTGAGCCTTGCAAAACTACCATTGGTCCTTAGGAGTGGGTTGATATGGTTAGTGTTGATGTCATTTTATATATTTATACCACACCTGTATAGGTTGTTGCTGGATTGGGTGCATTATCAACAACTAGAGGAGACATGCAAGTTTCCACCACTCCTAGCTATCCTAGTGAAAGAAAATCCATGTTATGAAAGTGTCAGGATGAGCCAATGGGATATATTAGATTGAGACCAATTTTGGGCCAGGCTAAGACAGATGGTCTATTAGAAGTTGGAATTAAAAGTGAGGTCGAACAACATGGATCTAAAAAAATTAGGAGAAAACATAAACACAACATATCATAACATATTGTGAGCATCTAATCATTACTATGGAAGCTTCAACCATGAACTATAGTGTAGTGGGGAAAGATGGATGGAAACAAAGTAGATGCATCGGATAAACCAAAAATGAAATGATGATCTAGGTTCTATCAAATATGTTAGGTGTGAGGAAATCTTAGATGCATCACATAAACTGCGAAAGAAAATGAAACAGTGAACATCCTGACAATAACACCTTAAATATATTACCCAATGAACAAATAATTAAATGCATTTAAATACTGAATAAAAATAATAAAATTTTATGCCCAATGTTAAACTATGGAAAAGCATAAATTGTTTGTGTTCAACAACAAGATTAATACCCGGTCAACGTATATCTAATACTATATACTTACTCATGAAATTATGATTTATATATACTAATAATTATCAACATTACAATCCATAGTGAACATGCATTTATACACATATCACATAGAGTTTCTTTTAACTCGAGAAAACCCCTTTTGAAATTTAAAAACATAAATTTTTATTCATAAACAATGATTATTTTCATAGTACAAAACATGTTGTTATATGATTGTCAGGTGTGGGATTCCAATAGTCACCACACCCAATGATGATTGTACTGATAAAAAATATGAAGCCAAACTGGTTTTGTTGCATGCTTTCCTAACAAGAGATCTAGTCAATGCTAGATCCTGTAACACTCATGTTTTCTAAATTTTCTGCTTATTAAGATAACCAAATGTAACAATTTGTTTTATATAATCAAGTTGTATAAAAATGATTTCATGTTCACTGAGTTCTTCATTTCTATTGTGATTTCAATATCCCTTTTTAGTTTTTGATTTAAAAATATTAAAAACTTTTTTTAACAATTTTATATCAAAATAAATCCCTACTCTTTGATTGAAACTTTGAAACTCTAATGAATTGATTCACCAATTTTGTTAAGCTAGCAATTTACATTTATCTTCTCTATGAAAGACACAGGTAATAATACAATTTTAGATTGTAAGAATGATATTGATTATTTTTTAAATAAAAGAATGATTATTGTTTTTGGATTCAGTAGAGTTATTCTCCAATATAATAAATTTTACTATGTTAATTATGGAATCGTTTTGGCACCAAGAGATAGGGTAGTAGGCTTACGGATTATATGTTGCTTACTAATTTAGACATATATCCCAATGTTATATTGCAATCTTATGTAAAATCAATGTTTTCATATGAATGATAAACAAAAAAATATATTTATCATTTTTTTTTTGTTTATAAAATAGTTGGTATACGATATATTTTTTTTTCAACAAAGTTTTTATCGAATATTGTTTTTCTCAGGCTTAAAGATTAAAGGTTGTAACATAATTTTGTAGAAGAGACAAATCGGTCCCCACATCTAGTGGTTACGATATTTGAAAGAATAGACTGTTGTTTTGGAACCAAATGAGAATTTTTTTTATATAACCAGAATAAACCAAAATTAAGTTTGTTACATTTGTTACCATGTTGTTTTATGTAAAACCGTCAGTCTATGCGGACACAGACTGTTTCCATAGTCTAAATCATATAGAACTAGAACAAGTAAGAAAAAATATGCAACATTCCCCTAGGACATCAAATTACTTGAATTTTGAGCTTTCATACCTCACATCAAAGGTTGGCTTTGTTCTTTGTACGATCTTTGCGATCCAAGTTGTGTAGAAGAGGATAGCTGCAGGAGAGACACAAGAACTAGCAAACTAAGTGAAC
Organism: Pseudotsuga menziesii; assembly: GCA_001517045.1. Classification (NCBI taxonomy): domain Eukaryota; kingdom Viridiplantae; phylum Streptophyta; class Pinopsida; order Pinales; family Pinaceae; genus Pseudotsuga; species Pseudotsuga menziesii. The sequence goes on along the minus strand of LPNX010084985.1, from coordinate 661,306 downwards.
ACAACAAGATAATTTGACAAACCTATGTTAATGATTAAGGAGAAAAACAATAGACAATAGAACATAATACATGCAATCATCTATGGGAAAGAGAGACCATATTTGCATTAAATCAAATGGGAAAGAATTAAAACCAAGCCTTGATGTTGAGAATACTTCTCAATGAACACTTTGCCTCTAAGCCTCACCTAGACTCAATGCATCAAAGAGTTCAACACTAAGTGGCCAAAATTTGGGTGCTCTCACTCCTTTCTTTCTCTTTCAACCATGAGGGGTGAAGGTATATTTAAAGGCCAAAGAGGATAGGATAGGTTAAGTATTTTAGGGAGAAGGATAAGGGATCATCCAAAAGATGGAGGGGCTCGAGTTCCACTTATGCAAGTCAATTGGGATGGGCATCTGAAGGGTTTCTTCTAGAAACTTTTCGATGTCTTCTCATTTTTTCATTTTTCTGAAGGGAACCACACTTTACAGGAGGGAAAGGAGTGTTGGTCAAGGGTCAATGCCTGTTACATGAAGTGAAATAGTGTAAGCATGGCACTTTTCTAGTGTGCAATGTGCGTTGCTGAGTTGGTACCTCCTCTTGTCAGTGAGAAAGGTGCGGTGGTGGCTCCATATATGAAAATAACAAGGGAAAATCCTCTTCCATTCATTCTTAACACTTCAAATTATGAGGAATTGAGGCAAACACTGAGCAACAATCTCACGAACATGACAATGACGATATTTAGGTGTATAGAATTCCCCCCAAAGTATGAGGCTAGAGGGAAACGATAGGAAAAATACTTTGACATAATAGGTTATGACTTCGAGGAAAAGGTTCAATCGTCAGAACTCCTTAATAATCAAGATAATTCTATAGCAAAGTTACACTTTGATACATGTCCTAAATGACTCAAAACATGTCTTTTGACCAATACAATGTAGATCCATTTGACATACGAAAAGTCATGGATACTGAAATACAACATAGATCCATGCGATAAAGAATCAAATTTGGACATAGATATCGAACATACAATGTAGATCTATGTCATACTGACACAAATATGAGCATAGCCACTGACATGCAGTGTGGATCCATGTAATAACTCATACAAAATACTCCATTACAACTTGGAGTAAGGAAAACAAAATAAACAAATTCCTAGTTAACACCCAGGGTCTTCATTCCGTTCCCAAGAAAGTATGATTCTAGCAATGTGAATAGATGTATTGAAGTCAAAGATGATAGAAACCACTTGATTACCGACTAATGATGTGAACCATTAACAAGCATGAGGGGAATCACCATTAATTTCAATGATTCCCAAGGTATCCTAGTACATTCCTCCGAGTGTAATTAGTGGAATCTTTCGATCAAAGTACAGTGATGAAAGCCTGTTGTAGAAATCGGGGAAACCTGTCATTAAGGCATGCATATCTCAAGTTACTAAGCTGTTTCTATGATGGATTCCTGGAATATGTGCCGATGTCAATAGGAATAGTCTCATCGAAGGAGGGCCATGATGAATCCCACATCAATGACATGAAACTTGGAACAAAATTGTTGGAAATTGAGTATGAAGTAACCACAGGATTGAATCAAAGTTGAATGACATGAAAGAGAGGTAGGAGTGATTGGAGAGAGTAATTCCAAAACACAACTTCCCTTTGAACATTGAACAACATGACCGAATGATTGGAATCATTGACTTAATGAGGTAGATGCCAAGACATAATGTGACAAAATATTATGCATTATTTGAAATGATTCAAAGGAGTAGCATGAAAGTGGATAGACTCAAAGAGAAGATAAATACCCAACTGTTTAAATGAAATGCAAACTCGTTCCAAGTTCAAAGGTAACTAAAAAGTTGCCATTAATACAAGTGATAAAAATGATCTCTCATTCCCTTAATTTCCCCATTACGGTTTATGAGTGCCTCTTTTCTTTTTAACGAGATGGAAAAGGGTGACAAACACTCGAGACATCCCGTCTTTTGGAAGAGTCCAATCTCACATGTTTTATGAACCTGATAAAGGAGGGTTTCGTTCCTAGAGAGGGCCTTTGAATGTTTAATTTAATGAGTCCAATGAAAGAAAACTCGGCGTTGTTCATGTTTAGAGAGTCTAAAAGAAACTAAAGAAGACACCTAAAAGTTCTTTTTTGTAAGTTTCAGTCTCCAAGGCCCAAAAAGGTGTAAAATAATACCCTCGAAAACTCTTTTAGTTAATGACTAGAGCATACATTTTTTGTAAATAGTCTAACCAAACCGAAAAGGGGTAAAATACCATTGGAAAGACGACCTTTCAAGTACTTTTACAAGTGTGAATGCGACAAGTTCACTCAGCGATATTTTCATATTTTGAGAGTCTAAAAAGAGCTTAAAGATGACTCCACTAGGGTTCCTTTTTCGTCAACATTTTTACGAGCCTGAAAAAGAGATAAAGGTAGGCTTGACACCTTTGTAATAAAGTTTAACGAGTACAAATATGGCATCAAGAGCGCTTGAAATATTTTTTGATTTTCATAGAAAACAAAAAAGATGAAAATAAAACTCTTTCATAACCAAAAATATCTTCGTTAATCCTGCGATTCTCAACAAAAGATTATTAAACACTAGTTTTGACCAAAATTAAGCAATATTTGACCATAATGGGTGAAAAAATAATAATTAACACAAAAAGTAAATAAATAGGTGAGAATAGTAAAAAAAAATATTTACCATTTGTTTTTTACCCAACTTGGTGGAGAAGAGCCCTTTTGAGGTCAAATTTGGTGTGACAATTGCAGGAGCTACATGCGACCATTTTACGTTTTGTCTATGTTGATGTATTTGTAACTTTGGAATGTATTCATCTATGTATCTTATGTCTTGTAACCCAATGGTTTTTCTAGGATGTATCTATTATGTAATTGAGTCATGTTGTCATGCCCAGATGTTCTGATCGGGAGGATCTATAATGTAAACAAGTCCTGTCAAGTCATAGTGGGTAACCCTCCGATTGTCTAAGGGTTAAAGTCCCTGCAGTTTCGGGGCACTAGGGTTACTAGACTCTCCTAGTAGAGGTCGTCCCTAGTATGGTTTTAGTCATGCCAGGATTAGTATAAATAGAGAACTGGAGTCTCTATTTAACACAGAACTCATACACACTCAAGTGTAGCTCATTGTTGAGGAAGGAGAAGACACTGGGGCTAGATAAGAAGAAGGATACTGATGTTGGAGATCACTTACTATTTTGGGCTTTTCTATTTTGGTGTTGATTCTATCTCTGAGGAAGTCGCGGGGTTTTCTCCATTTATGGTTTCCCCAAGGAAAAACATTGTGTTCATTGTCTCTTGTGTTTGATTGTTGTGCTTGTTATTCTCTCAGTTAAAGATCCTAATAATGCTAGCTTAATGTTGAAAAACTAACATGGTATCAGAGCTAACCTAAGAAGAATACACTATGCAGCTGTGGGAACTAGGGATTCCTAGTTTATGGATCTTCCTCCATAGTTTTTCAGCAAAAGTAAGGTGGAATAACTCTCCTCCTTAGGGCGCATCTATCGAAGCAGAATCCAATTCTGAGGTTTTTCAGTTTTTGACTCGACACTACTGCCAGAAATTAGGGCTTTTCACAGAAGAGGAATTTTTCAGTGAGCCCAGGCCTGGATTGATCCCCTCCCCAAAATCAAAGTTAGGGATAAATTTCAAGGCATTTGGGTGGACAGAACTCTGGAAAAGAAAAACCCTAATTTTCTCCTAATCCAATACTGCAGGATTTTAGCTCCAAATCCAGATCTGACATCTTGACCTGGTAAGATCTAAATCTTCTGTATTTCCATTTGAGGTTCTTAGTTTAAGATGTCTCATCATACCAAGCTTGATAAAAAGCTTGAGGGAGCTTATAAATTCCGAGCCTGGAAATATAGGATCTCCCTGGTTCTGGAAGAAAATGAGTTAGACTCCTACATCCATGAGGAGGTTCCAGTTCCAGAAGGAAATGAGGCTAAGGCCTTACATAAGAAGAATATGGTTATGGAAAAGAGGACCATTGCTGATTCTATCAAGGATCACCTTATCCCACATGCGTCCTCCCTCAAGACACCTAAAGCTATGTTTGATTCCCTAACCAAATTGTTTGAAGGGAAGAACATAAACCGGAAGATAACTCTGAGGAATCAACTGAACGATGTGAAGATCCAAAATGTAGAGACCATCCAGTATTACTTCACAAGGGTTTCTCAGATCAAGGAACAATTGGAAGCAGTAGATGAAGAAGTGGAGAATGCAGAAATTGTGATGACCACCTTGAATGGTCTCCCTAGGACATGTGACTCTTTCATTCAAGGGATCTGTGCTAGAAAGAAGTTATTCAAGTTCAGCAGACTATGGGAAGAATGTTCTCAAGAAGAAGCTTGGATAGTAGCTTGAGAAGAGAAGATAGGAAGTGAAGATCAAGCTCTCACAGTACAATCCAAGAAGTCCATATCCAGCCATCACAGAAGTAAGTACTCTCATCATAGAAATAACTCTAGAAATCCTAGAGATAGGTATAAGTACATTTTCTATACATGTGATGAAAACTGACACTTTGCTAGAGATTGTCCTAAGAAAAAAATTATCTCTCACAAGAAGAAGGGACACAAGAAAAGACATCATGCTCATGCTGCAAAGGATGATGAACCTTCATAAAAGAGAACCAGATATGAAAGTGAATATTCTTCAAGTGAGGATGAATATGTTTTGATCTCCGCTCTCACAGGTAACATTACTCATGGAAGTGATGATTGACTTATAGACAGTGGGGCTTCCAAACATATGACTAGATTCAAGGAATCCTTTGTGAAACTCTTAGAACATGAATCACCTCACAAGGTGAAGCTAGGAGATGAATACCAATATCCAATAAAAGGTAGTGGGGAATATTCCTATAAGCTAGACTCTGGAAATTCTATAACAATGAAGGAAGTGTTGTTTGTGCCAAGACTCAAGAAGAACCTTCTCTCCATATCAGCATTGGATGCAAAAGGAATGAGGGTTGCATTCATAGATGGTCAAGTCATCATCTGGCCAAAAGGAAAGACTATTGATGATGCAATAGTGATTGGTGAACAAGAAGGAGGTTTGTACAAATTGAAGGGCCATCCATAACAAGCTTTGATCCATGACACAATAGAGATAAGTGAACTTTGGCATAGAAGGCTTGCACATGTGCATTATAGAGCACTACCTCTTGCAAGCAAAGCTGTTGAAGGTCTTCCAGAAATGCAAGCAAAACATGATGGGGTCTGCAAAGGATGTGCAAAGGGAAAGAACACAAAGAAGACATTTCCAAGTAGCAATAGAAAAGCAAAAGGAATATTGGAAATCATCCACTCTGATGTATGCGATCCTATGTCATCAAACTCACTAAGCGGGTATGCATATTATGTTTCTTTTATTGATGACTTTTCTAGGAAGACATAGGTTTACTTCATGAAGAACAAAGATGAAGTATTTAGCAAATTCAAGGAATTCAAAGCCTTGATCGAGAACCACACTAAAAATAAGATCAAGAATTTGTGATCAGATAATGGCAGAGAATTCACTTCAAATGAATTCAAAGAGATATGTAAAGAATCGGGGATTAAGAGGGAGTTGTCCACTCCTTATAATCCTCAACAGAATGGGAATGTGGAACGGAAGAACAAAACTATCATGGAAGCTGCAAGATCTATGCTTCATGATAAATATCTTCCTATGCATCTTTGGGCGGAAGCTTCCAGAATAGCGATGTATGTACAGAACCGTACTCTACATAGAGTACTCGAGAACAAGACTCATGAAGATGTCTTCTCCAGCAAGAAACCAGAAGTCATCCATCTCAGAATATTTGGTTGTCTATGTACATACACATTCCAAAATAGAAGAGAATAAAATTAGATCCTTCAGGAAAGAATGGTATATTTGTGGGATACCCTAAAAGCTCAAAGGCTTACAGAATCTATTTCCCAGGATCCAAGAAGATTGACATCAACAGAGATGTGACATTTGATGAAGACACAGCTTACAACAAATCCAAAAAGAGACCCGCTGAAGAACCTGAAGAAGCAAAAGCACCCAGAATTCATGACACAACCATGAATGAAGAAATTCAAGAAGAAGATTAAGAATTTGAAGAACCACAAAGACCTGTAGATCCACCTCTGGAGAAGAATCCTCATAAGAGGAAACCTGCTTGGGTACGAGAACTTATCCAAGGTGCGAAAAGATATGGGGCTCCATAAGAGAATCATAGAGAAAGAAAGAGGACCAGATCCTGCTCCGATTATGTAGCTTTACTATGTGATTTCATTGACAAAGAACCTTCCAGTTATGAAGAAGTGGGAAAATGGAAAGAATGGAAGGATGCTATGATCGAAGAATATCAATCGATCATGAAGAACGATGTTTGGGATGTTGTCCCAAGACCAGAAGGGAAGTTAGTTTTAACTTCCAAATGGATCTACAAGATCAAGCATGCTGCAGATAGTAGCATTGAAAAATATAAAGCAAGATTTGTGGCTTAGGGTTTCTCTCAGAAAGAAGGAATAGATTATGAAGAAACCTTTTCACTTGTAGCCAGATACACTTCCATCATATCAGTACTAGCTCTGGCTGCAGTGATGAAATGGAAGATACACCAGATGGATGTCAAGACTGCTTTCTTGAATGGTGTAGTAGAAAAGGAATTGTATGTGGAGCAGCCACTCAGTTTCGAGACACATGACATGGAGTCTCATGTATGCAGATTGAAGAAAGACCTGTACGGTTTGAAACAGGCACCCAGGACTTGGTACGGCAGAATTGACAGCTTTCTATCCAGTTTGGGCTTTACCAAGAGTAAGGCAAATTCCAACTTGTACTACAAGATTGAAGATGGCAACCCAATGATGCTTCTACTATATGTAGATGATCTGTTTGTAACAGGTATGGATGGGTTGATTGCTGATACGAAGAGAAATCTTGCTGCCAAGTTTGAAATAAAGGACTTGGGTATGATGCATTATTTCTTAGGTATGGAGGTGTGGCAGAGTACGGATGGAATCTTCATTGGAAAAGGGAAGTATGCAATAGAGATACTGAAGAAGTTTGGGATGATGGACTGCAAGGCTATGGCCACACCTATGGCATCGAACCTGAAGCTATTGAGTGATGCTTCATCAGAGTTGGTTGATGCTACAATGTATTGTCAGATGATTGGGTCCTTGATGTACCTGACGAACATGAGACCAGACATTTTCTTTGATGTGAACACTTTGAGCCAGTTCTTGACAGATCTAAGAAATGTTCACTTGATTGCTGCAAAGCATATTCTGAGGTACCTGAGGGGTACAGTTGATTATGGGCTCAAGTATGAGTCGAATTAGAAGATTAACTTGGAGGGTTATGTCGATTCAGATTGGGCAGGAAATGCCATCGATAGGAAGAGCAATTTAGGATGTTTCTTCAGTATGGGATCAAGTGTGATCTCTTGGTTTAGCAAGAAGAAATCATGTGTGGCACTGAGTACAACTAAAGCAAAGTATGTTGCAGCTTGTTCAGCTAGTTGTGAGGTAGTATGGCTGTGGAAGCTACTGTCTGATATATTTGATCTCCAGTTGGATGCTACTTATATACACTATGACAACCAGAGTTGCGTGAAGATTTCAGAGAATCCAGTGTTCCATGACAAGTCGAAGCATATCAAGATCAAGTATCACTATATCAGGGATATGGTGAAGAGGGGAGTAGTGAAGCTCCAGTATGTTGCGATGGAGGAACAGATAGCTAATGTATTGACAAAGCCATTGGCTAGGCTGAAGTTCGAGTACTTCAAGGAGAAGTTTGGTGTTCTCTAGATTGAGGTTTCCTCCAAGAGAAAGTGATGAGACCCATAGCCATTCTAACATGGTGAGAGGATTGGTTCCTTCCATGGTTAGATGTAAGGGTTCAACCATTCTGTCATGGTGAGAGGATTGGTTCCTTCCATGTCATATATGAGTGTTGTCCATTCTATCGAGTAGGACAGATGTAAGGGAAACTGCCATTCTGGGAATGGAGGCACCTGTTCAGTTACCAGGAAAGCTCAGTATAGGACTGAGAAGCCATTCTAATGTGATAGAGGGATGTGTTCCCACTTGATCATATGTAAGGGCTGAACCATTCTGTCATGGTTAAAGGATTAAGTTCCTCCCATGTCAGATGTGAGTGTTGGCCATTCTAACAAGTAGGTCAGATGTAAGGGCAACTGCCATTCTAGGAATGGAGGCACCTGGTCAGTTACCAAGTAGCTCATTCTGGGACTGGGGGCCATTCTGATGCGATGGTAGGATTAGATCCTCCATGATCAGATGTGAGTGCATGCCCTTTACGATGCGGTGCTTCGTGCATGGTCGGTTTGTAAGTGCAAAGCCCTTTCCGATACAGTGCTTCATGCATGGTCGATTTGTAAGTGTTGAGCCCTTTCCAATGCGGTGCTTTGTGCATGGTTGATTTGTAAGTGCTAAGCCTTATCGATGTGGTGCTTTTGATCATGGTCGACTATAAGTGTTGTGCCTTTCTGACAAAATGAGGTCGGATGTAAGTGCAGATCCTTTTCGATGTGATGTGCTTGCACATGGTCGGATATAAGTGTTGAGCCTTTCTGACAAGATGAGGTCAGATGTGAGTGTTGGGCCTTTCTGACATGATGAGATCATATGTGAGTGTTGGGAATGCCTTTTTGACAAGATGAGGTTAGATGTAAGAGCTGGGTTATCCATTCTGACTTAAGTGTCAGATATAAGCGCTGATGAAGACCTACATGAAGGGTAGGTCTATAGGATTGGCTCTGTAGAACTTTGTGTGATGAGAAGAATCTAGATAGCACCATTAGGAGATAGCATATGATGATGATCTAGATGAGTTGATCCAGACTTGATGATGATCCAGATCAAGTGATCCAAATGAGATGATCCAGACTTAATGATGATCCAGATCGAGTGATGATATAGCAGTGATGAGCCAGTAGTCATGATGATGCAGATCCCATGATAAAGAAGAAGAAGATGACTTGAAGACTCAAAGATGAAGAAGACTTGAATACTCGAAGACTAAGAATACTTGAAGATGATGAGATGATCCAGTTGATGCAGAGAAGAAGACCGGTGCTGAAAATTGTGTCGAAAGAATACCTTCCTAGTTAAGAGGGAGTGTTGATGTATTTGTAACTTCAGAATGTATTCATCTATGTATCTTATGTCTTGTAACCCAATGTTTATTCTGGGATGTATGTATTATGTAATTTAGCCATGTTGTCATGCCCCGATGTTTCGATTGGGAGGATCTATAATGTAAACAAGTCTTTTCAAGTCATAGTGGGTAACCCTCTGATTGTCTAAGGGTTAAATTCCCCGCAGTTTCGGGGCACTAGGGTTATTAGACTCTCCTAGTAGAGGTCGTCCCTAGTAGGGTTTTAGTCATGCTGGGATTAGTATAAATAGAGAACTGGAGTCTCTATTTAACACAAAACTCATACACACTCAAGTGTAGCGCATAGTTGAGGAAGAAGAAGACATTGGGGCTAGATAAGAAAAAGGATACTGCTGTCAGAGATCAGTTACTATTTTGGGCTTTTCTATTTTGGTGCTGATTCTATCTCTGAGGAAGTTGTGGGGTTTTCTCCATTTATGGTTTCCCCGAGGAAAAACACTATGTTCATTGTCTCTTGTGTTTGATTGTTGTGCTTGTTATGCTCTTAGTTAAAGATCCTAATAATGCTAGCTTAATGTTGAAAAACTAACAATCTAGAGCAGGTGAAAGATCTTCGCCTTATATTAATTTTCATGGTTTTAGATTTTGATTTGATGTCATATTTTAGGGTTTTGGGGTCGATCCTTATGGGGATATTACGCCTTCACACCACCACACTTTCTTTTGCAGGAAGGCCGGTGGTCACCTGCCACGATAACTTTCCTTCACCAAAGGTGCGGTGCCACCACTCTATGGGAAAATACGGGGTGCAGTGGCATGATCCGGCCCAAAAAACGCAACCATGAATACAAAATGAAATGTCTTAAAGGTTTGAAAATTATTTTTAATGCCTTAATTTGGTTGCTTTTGAAGGATATCATGGTGGTGTGGAAGGAGAGAGAACAGAAATGGATGATATAAATGTTGCCAATGACCAAAACACCATGAATGCACTTCAGGAGTGTGGACTATTGAATTTATTCCTAGTGTGGGGCATGAGAGAACAAGTTCGACTATTGGATCACTTGATCAGGATGTGGAATCCTAATCAACAATATTTCAAACTAGGATCCCACATCCTTACTTTATATGTGGAGTAAATTTAATTCCTCACTGGATTGTCTAGGTGGGTGTACCTATGGATTTAGCTAGTCCAAGAGGTGGAGACATTACCAAAGAGAGTCTCATAGCTCAATATTATATGTATGGGACACAAATGAGTGGGACGAAGATTCCCATCAAGGATGTGATGGATATACTACTCAGGACTGACCTATTTACCATGCATAGGGTGGAAGGGATCCATACGTCACATCAAGCTTACATAGAACACATGATTTATTCCTTACAATGTATGGCTCCCATAGTTTTTAACTGGGCAGAGGGATTATTGGTGGTTTTAAAGGACCAACTCACAAATTGTCACATTGGTGAGTTGAAACAATTTGGTTATGGGTCTATCATAGTATCTTTCTTTCTAGAAAGGGTCCCACTCTTGAGGCCACAAGTTGAGATCAACAAGCTTGAAGAACGAGATACACCCATGTTGCACTAGGTCAAGGTGATGGCTCGTCATGGTGGATCTGGGCCTAGGATCAAATACAAAGCACCATTATTCCGTTGGTTGAAATATTAGTATTATGGTAGAGAATTATTCCTATGCAGGAACTGACTTTCACAGATATCCATACTTGGCTCTTCTAGAGGGAGATAAGTGGGAACCCTTGGTAAGAAAGAATATACTATGTATGTTTTTTATGAATTTTGGAAAACATGGTAGTGAGACAAATTTCCTTACTGTGTAGATGTCGGGGCATCCAGACTAGTGGGATCCTCTCCTATTACAAGGAGAGGGGAAGCTATGCTTGTGCATCAAGACGTCATTGAGGAGATGTAGGAGGTTGAAGAGAACCTCCAGAAACTCACCATGGAAATTTCAGATATATCCGTGGATGACTTGTTGAGGAGATATCAGTGACACATAAACAATGTATCTGGATGTTTTGGACGGCTACTACGCAGGGTTGCTAGGGCCATCATGTGTTATCATGAGCAACATTAGTGCTTAATAGAGATATTCACTCAAATCAATGAGCTTCAGTGTTTTTGTTATCTAGTTATACTAAAAACTACTATGCTTCAGACTTGGTCCTATAACCACTTTTTGTACAAACTCTTATGCATAATATATAAAAAAAATTTTGCAGATTAAAAGAAACGTTTGAACTTTAATGCATTTACATGAATCTCATCTTTTATACTGCTTAATTTACCAATTTGTATGTTATTTTAGATATCAAAATGTCAAGAATGTGCAATATGTCAATCTGAAATGTAATTTGCAAGCGAATAAGTAATTGAATTAAAAAATCTTGGGACATCTTGATAGGTTATAGAATCGAATGACCATTCAAGGAGACATACTCTCTGGAAGAGATGAAGGAGTACTGGGTTGCAAATGGAATGAACAATATTTAACTGAGAACCCACTAACTAAAAGTATAGGTAGAAAATCATATGATTGACATCATGGGAGAAATATTAAGTCAATAAACATATCATTGTGTGATATTTAACAATGATATTAGTAGTTGGACCTAAGAAAAATCCACTTGAATTAACTAGGCCATGGGCTTGAGAATAAAGTACCCAAGATGCTGAAGCAAGATTCAGGGTATGGCAGATGACACCGTTCGCAAACCCATAGAAAGAATTCATTTTCATAGTCAAAAAATGATAGGGGATAAGTAGTCATGGACAGGGAAAGACTCAAACCACACCAAAATAACAAATCACACCACTTCTAAAGTTAACTATACATAAATTTTCAAGGTACAAATGCAAAATTTCTTAAGCATAGTACCTCTTAAGGTAAATCCCATTGTGAGGCATCCCAAAAGGTATAGCATCATAATCGACTAAATCGTAAGCCAATTTTTCCAAGACTCAACATATGACATAGGGACCATTCCACATTGACTATAATTTACGTTTTTCCAGCTTATCATGTCTTTGATCATAGGTCAGAACAAGATATCCTTCATTGGACACTCGAGGTTGAACCGACTTATCATATTAGGATTTAACACGCTTCTTATGTGACTCATTAGCAAGAGCAGCATCCCTATGTGTTTCATCAAGGTTAGTGAGATAAAAAAAAACATTCATCCTTGGTCATGGATTTGTGTAAAAGTTCGACGGCTAGATTGAAAGATGGAATATCACACTCAATTGGTAAAACAACCTCTAGTCTGTAAACTAGTTCGAAAGGTGTGAATCTAGTTGTTGTTTTTACAGTGGTCCTATATACCCATAGCACTGAAAGTAATGTCAAATTCCATTTTTCCTTATGATCGCCTACCATCCTACAAAGCATAGTTTTCAAAATTTTGTTAATGGATTCAACATTGACATTAGCCTGTGGATAGTAAGGAGTTGAGTTTTCATGGAAAAATCCAAACTTCGCACTTAACTCGGTCATGATTTGATTACAAAAATGAGAACCGTGATTAGTGCCTATAGCTTTAGGAACCCCAAACCTAGCAATAACAGGATTAAATAAAAAGAGAGAACCAATGTTATCATCCTCTCCATATGTATGCATTGCCTCAACCCATTTAGTGAAGTAATCAACGACTACAATGACGTAACCATGGCCCTCGATTGAGATAATAGATCACATGTTCTTTGTAATTTTGAAATTATTGCACTAAGACTGTACTGATGGTAGTAGTGGCAGCCACAAGATATAATGAATAATGTTTCGAATAGTTAGGAGTATGCAATACATCTGAATGTGTAATTACATGTTTCAAGTTATTGAAAGCTTGTTGAGCTATACAATCTCAAATTAATGGAGTGTTCTTTTTTAACAGTCACATATATCCATGTGTTTTCTCTGCAAAATTGCATACAAAACGATCCAGAAAGTTTGACTTCCCTTGCAAACTTTGAAGTTTAGTTATGTTGGTAGGTTAGGGAAAGTCCAAAATAGACACAAGTTATAAAGGGTTGATACAAATACCATCCTTAGAAACAACAAATCCAAGAAAACGTTTAGTATCCACACAAAAAACATATTTATGTGGATTAAGGTAGATGTTATAGTGATGACATCGAAGGAAAATGGATCTAATATGTCCCTAATGATCTTCTCGCTATTCTGATTGAGAGGGTAATTCATCCAAATAAGGTTCCACTATATGCTTAATATCATGAAAATAATAGGGCATGGCTCGTTGAAATGTGGCCCCAACGTTCTTTAAGCCGACAGGACAATTCCCCATATTTATACAATGTCTATCATAACATCCTATCCCTATTATTGGGCAGCCATGAAGATCTCTGATCTTCAGGCGGACTTAATTACAACAACTATTATAGCCATGGTGGGATGAGAGTAGGAAATATAGGGAGACTGTTAATTGACCCAGAAATAATTATATCCGTAGATCACAACTATACACGAGTAGTGGCGCACTGTTGCCTTCCAAATTTGTCACATTCTGTTGCAGCTACCCTTGTATAGTTTTTCCTAGAATAATATACTGAGACTGCATTATTTTGGCAATGGTAGGATGGATGGCAATCAGCTTAAGAAATGAATGTCCATATTTCCCTTAGCATGTTCATCCTGTTATACCTACATTCTCTATATCTTGAAATACCTTTATAAACCATCATATATTAGCACCTTTTCAAGATATAGAGCCTTAATTACCACAGTCCTAAGTATTAATAAAATAATACAATAATTAATCATACCTTTGTGACTTGAGGAGCAGAGTGAGGGAAAAACATCTATTTGGGATGCACAATAGGGTAGGATAAGGCAAAAAGAGGTGAATAAGGATGGTAAAAAAGGGACCATTTCTGGGCCCAACTTCTCCTCCCAATTTTCATGTTGCATGTCCTCATGCAACAACCTCCATTATTCTGAATCTGAATCTTGCACTATGTTTTGTTCATGGAGAGAAGAAAAGTTGTAGGGGAATTCAGGTGCTCCTTATTTTTCTATAAACTCTTTATGAACAACCCAATATCTCCAACATTTCTACTCCTCTACCTTGGCCAATGAGAAATCCTCCCTATATGGTTTTGCTGGCCACCAGATGAGAGGAAATTTAAATTTCAGTCCCAGCCAATTGACCCCACATTCCCTTATACATCCAATATACCCCTCAATCCTGGAAAGTGCTTGTGCAAAATTTCTATAACAATAGGGATCCCTATTTCTGAGGGTTGGAGAGGAAACCTTCCATCTATGATTACTACCTTCCAAATATGTTTGTTGATGTGTGGAAATCTGGCTGGTACAAGTAGAAATAACCCCTTCCTGCAGTTCCATTATATGTCGAGTTTGAATGGGGCATGAAAGTAGTCCCTGGTGTCGAGTAAGGAGAAGACGAGGATTTTGAGGCTCACTTCGGTTCCACAGATTAGAGTGGGATTCATTGTGAGAAAAGGTTTGAAAAGACCTTTCCCACTGAACATTATTGCTCACAAAAGAAGCAAAAGCTCTCAACTGAACATCACCTGAAAAAGGAACATGATTCGAATGGCGGCCCAAAGGACAAGCCATCTCATGCAAATACAACTCACACAGCAAGTTCTAGTCCTCAAAATTACTTCTCAAAAATGTCTCCAAGAATTTTGCTGAGGTTGTTATCTTGTATGATCTCCCTTCTTTCACAGCCCTTAATTTAAACCAAATAAATTGTTTGAATAAAAAGACAGGGTAAGAGGAATAGGGTACTCTAGTGCCCAGGAGTTCTTGAGAAAGAGCATACATCTGGTCTTTTCCCTCCTACATAGACTTGAAATTTTTCAGCTCCCTTAGCTCCTTCTGTAGTTCTTCCTCTCAAAGTTTCTGGGTCATCCATTATTCTGCCCATTTTTCCTTCAGTCCCCTGATGGTGTTTTTATGTTCAGTGAGGGAAACCATCCCTTCTTGGCATCTTTCCACCTGGCTCCTCCATTTTCTCACTTCCATTCTCAACATTGATATTTCTTATGTAGGCTTCAGAGTTTCTTCTTCTTCAGGTTACTCTCCTTTTCAGAATCCAGATCAATAAAATTTTGAAGGGGTTCAATCCACACCTTATCCGATGATGTGCCACATTGGACATTCTGCACTTCCGAGGTTAATTCTAGGGGTGCTGGTTCTTGTGTAACAACATCCTCTTTCTGGGATTCTCCTATGGCAACTTTGGCAGCTGATTGCGAGGATGTTGGTTCTTGTGGGGCAACTTCCTCCTGAATTTTAATCTTCTTATTTACCTGATTATCAGCTGCGATCTCGGCAGGGGAATGTAAGGCTGTTGGTTCTTGTGTGACAGAGCCCCGTTCTTCTTTTTCCTCATGCTGCTGCAATTGGATGTCTTCTTCAATATGAATCTGATCTTCAAGGATTTTAGTATCACCTAAGGATTGTGATTGAGCTTGTTCATATTCACCTAAATCCACATCAGGAATGACATCCAATTTGGGGTTGGTTTTCTGTTGCATCCCGAGAGTATCTACTGCAATTTTCAAGGATGTTGGTTCTTATGTAGAAACATCCTGGTTTACTTCTTCCTACCCCTATTGTTGTGATTCCATTTCTAATATCTCTATGTCCTGAGACAATTCTGGAGTCATGGTACAAATGTCTTCATTGAATTCCAGAATGTCTTCAATCCCTAGTTCTTCTTCTCTCATTTGGATGACCACTTGGACAAGAACATTCAAGGATGTTGGTTCTTGTGTGTCAGCATCCTATTTGACCTCATCATTGTTTTGTTGTTGTGGTTCCATTTCTATTATTTCTATTTCATGAGAGGGTTCAAGGGTCACAGTGCAATCTTCATCCATAAAATCAAGAATAACCTCATCCTCTGGTTCCTCTATCCCAGGGTTGGTGGCAATCTCTACAGGAATATTCAAATATGTTGGTTCTTGTGTGGCAACATCCTGCACATCTGAAACTTCCTTCTCATGAAGTTTCTCTTGAGGAATTTCACCATCTCTCAAATCAATAATTTCATCAAGAATATTCAAAGATGCTGGTTCTTGTGTGACATCATCCTGCTCATCTGTAACTTCCTTCTCATGAAGTTTCTCTTGGGGAATCTCACCCTCTCTCAAAATAGGTTGTCCCTGTCCTTCCACAACTGTAGGTGCAGACTGCTATGTTGTAAAGGCATGAACTATGAACTTGCAACCTAACTCATCAAATATTTCTCCACACGTAGGACAAACCACTCTTTCTTCCTCATTTCCAGCCTTGGTAGGATTTGATGCTTCCAATTGATCTGCAGCTTCCTTTCACTCTATTTTCTGCATGATTCCTTCCAATTTTTCAATTCTTTTCAGAGTGTTTGTACTTCCTCTTTTAATATCCTATTTTCAAACATAAGTCCTTCAATTTGAGGTTCTTCTTCGACTGGTTCCTGTGGGGCATCAATTGGTTTGGGTCTAAGAATGGGGAACTCAATTTGTGCTTCTAAGGTTGCCCATCCTTCCCTTGTTTCTTTTGCTGCTGTGACTGACCTGGTTATTTTCCATCTTATTGGTGGTGATGCCTTTATTTCATCATTTGATCTCCTCCTTTTTCTCTGTGGTGCTGGAGTTTCTAGATTCACAGCTGAAGTGGAAGGGATATCCCTAGTTCCAACATTTTCTTGTTCTTCGGGATGTTCTTCCTCAATCAAAGTTCCTCCTCATTCAGGGGAAGATTTAATGGTCACCACCTCAGTGTTTTATTCTGTTATCATAGCTCTAACATCTTCAGTTTCAACTGTCGTAACATTTAATGCTGCTCCAGTTTCAACCTCTGCTATCAGAGCTGCCCCAATATTTAGTCTTTCCACAAGGTTTTCTTGTACATCTCCTCCCAATTGTGCTTCTTGTTCTCCTAATTGATCCTCTGATCTAGTCTCATATCCCCCCCAACTAAATTGGAGGGGCTTTGAACCTCCTGTTGCTCTACATTTCCCCCCAAATATGGATTGACCGGATCTTCTTGATTTTGAACAGGGCCCATGAGTACAGGTACTTCCATTCCTTCTTCTATTGGAACACCGTGTAGAAGAACGGGTTCCTAAACTTGAGCTATAAATTCCTCCTAGGTTTGGTTGTATTGAGCAAGGGTCCGTAAGATTATTAATTTAATGAGGCCATGGTGGGTAACTGAAGAGAGTGGATGTTTAGCAGCTCGGAAAAACCATGCCATATGATGTAAATTATTGAGTAAATAAAATGGAATGTTTAGTAGAGCCCTGTGACGGAGATGAGATAATAAAGGAAATTCAGAGTGATAGACCGTTTGGTACCTACCTTCACAGGTGATATACTTCTTGAGAAAAATTGCTACTTGATTCCATGGGCATGGAAATGACTGTAATGCTATCCCCCTCCGTGATGTTTTAATGTGCTCCCCTTCCCTCAGAAAATCCTGTACTGCTGCAGGATTGGGGGTTCTTCATCTGAACCAAGTTCTGCCCACCTAGGGAAGACCAGGGACCTCAGCCACTATGTCTTTAGAGACTTCAATACGCAATCCCCAAACCTCTGAGTGGGTTTCCATAAGATTCAAGGTGAACTGTAAAGTTGTTTCACGGTGAAATCCATTCAAGCATTGGATGAATTCAGTCTAACTTGTAGCTTAAAAGATGGTGAAAAATTAAGCATTACGTCTGAGTTATCGCATGTTTGGAGGTTCATACCGAGTTGGAATACCCATGTTTATCCGCCTTCAGATGTATGTTTCAGTTCGACAAATTACAGATTCTGACAATGGAGGTTGAAGCACAGAGTATGCATGAACAGTTGAGAGTGGATTTGGGTAAATTCAGAAAGTTTCAACGTATCGGACTATTTGAAATTGATCCCAAATTAGGAAAGATGGCGGTTATTAGGTAACATAATTAGTCATTACGTTGCACAAGTGAAGAGTTAACGATGTAATAATGGGCACATAAAGGAAGGTATGATTGATATTATCAGATCCAATTAATACTTAATCAAGTAGTTAATCAAAGCCATACCTTCGAAAATACATGATGGATGATGTCCTTTGGAGAATAGTAGAACATGTGAGGTGCAGTCATTAAATGTAGTCATTATCACAGGGATGTTGTAATGACATTTTTCGTCAGTGAACCATCGTGTCAAATTGGTCGAAAACATGATGAATGTTGGAGGATAAATTGAGTCGCCGGTGTCAAGGATAAGAGCCATATCTGGAGGAGTTGCTAGCTTGCAAAAATTTCTACCAATAACAAAGGAGTCACAGCCGCAGGCCATGAAGAAATCAGATAGTTTAGCACAGCCTTGGAATATAGAAAAATCAGCCAAATGTAGCGGAGTTGCAGTTGCCGGAAAAGGTGTCGCAGCTACTAGAAAAGGGTGAAAAGGAGTTAGGCAGAAGGAAGTTGACTGTGTTACAGCTACCGGAAAAGGTGTTGCAGCTACGCGAAACGGGATTTATGGGAAAAAGTGAAATGGTGTCGCAGCTTCCGAAACGGAAGAAGGGAGGGTGTTTTATGGTGTTGCAGTTGCGCATATGGGAGTTATGGGAAAAGGTAAAATGGTGTCACAACTGCTAGAAAAGGGTGTCGCAACTTCCAGAAAAGGTGTCGCAGCTGCTGGAAAAAGATGTCATAGCTGCCGGAAAAATATATCATGGCTGCTGGAAAAGGTGGCATAGCTATGACAGATTTATTAAGGAAAAAAAATTTGGTGCAGGAAGTTACAGAAGAATGACATTGGTCGCCAGACCCAATGATGACCATCGTTCTTATGTGTTTTCCTGCATATTTCATAAAAACAAAAAATGGATCAAGTGCAAAAGAAAAAGATAACAATAACATAAAAAAACAATTTATTTATGTACAAAGATTCATATGCAATTTACAGTGATTAATTAAGGATTGACAGGGGCAGAGAAAAATTCCCGCCCTTGTGCTAACTGTTAGTCTGGATCAGCTGCAATTTGTGAGATAAATGCATCCTCTGAAATGGACTTATGGTACAGTCACATCCTGTGACCATTAGCAAATAATGGTGCGCAGTTCTCATCAATGGTTACCAGGCAGACCGTACCATTATCAAATACTTTGTCTACTAGGTATGGGCCCAAACATCTTGTGTGTATTTTACCCTTGAAATCTCTTTTGAATATGGAATCATATAATAGTTCCCAGTCTCCCTCACAAAATACCTTCTTTTTGATGAATCGGTCATGCCAATTGGATCTATGTTGCTGAATCAATACAGTCTGGTCTACAGTGGCTAACCGGTTCTCATCCAGTTAGTTCAATTGATTCAATCTCTTCTTCTGGGCTTCAGTTACATCTAGGTTTACCTTTGTGTCCGTCTTCAAAGTATTAATTTAAAATTCAATTGGGAATATGACACTTTTCCCATACACCAAGTCGTAGGGAGAGAAACCTGTACTGTCACCGAAACTTGTAGGAAGAGAAACAATGGCTAAGAACTCCTTCTCTGTGACAGTATAATTAAGTTCAGCAGGGGCTAAGTTTTTACTGATATAATAAATTGCATAAGGTACTTGAACATCCTGTTATCCTAAAACTGCTCCAATGGCAGTATCAGAAGCATCTGAAGAAATGTGGAAAAGCAGGGTCCAATTGGGTCCTCTTAAGATGGGAGATGTGGACAACTTCTCCTTAAGCTTAACAAACGTTGTTTGGCATGCTTCATTCCAAACAAATTGCACATCCTTCATTAAGAGTGAAAACAAAGGAGAGGCAAGTTAGGAAAAATTTCTATAAATCTTCGGTAATATCCAGCATGTCCTAAGAAACTTCGCACTTCTTTTTGAGTTGCAGGAGTAGGTATATTTTTTATTACCTTGATTTTTGAGGGATCCACCTGAATGCCATCAGCCAAGATGAAATTCCCCAATACTACTCCTTCACTCATCATCATATGGCACTTTTCAGTGCTTAAAGCGAGTTGGGTCTGTTCACAGCGAGTTAAAACCTTTTCCAAATTTTTCAATGCTTCTTCAAAATCTTTGCCATAAGGAGTAAAATCATCCATAAAAATTTCCATACTATCATTAACTAATTCTGAAAATATGCCAATCACAGCTCTTTGAAATGTTGTTGGTGCATTGCACAAGCCAAAGGGAAGCACTCTGTATGCAAACGTTCCCCAGGGATAGGTGAAGGTAGTTTTATATTGGTCTTCAAGAGCAATATGAATTTGATTGTACCCGCTAAACCCATCCAGGAAGGAGAAGAACTTCTTCCCTGATACGGTGTCGAGTACTTGATCGATAAAAGGCAATGGAAAATGATCTTTTTTTGTTGCCTTGTTCAGCTCTCTATAGTGCACGCAGACTCTCCATTTACCATTTTTCTTGGGTACTGTTACAAGTGGGGACACCCACTCGCTATCTGAAATAGGATATATAAATCCTGCTTCCAAGAGTTTCTAAATCTCTTCCTTTACTATGTCCCTAAGATTGGGGTTCATTCGTCGTTGAGGCTGGCACACAGGTTGGGAGTCACTTTTAATATAAATATTATGGGTGCATAGGTTATAGGGAATACCCCTCATGTTTGTGTACTCCCGGGAAAATGCCCCCTTGTGTTCTTTTAAGAGACTGATCAAGTGCTTATGTTCATCTAGGGAGAGGCTGGGGTTAATAGTCAGGGTTTTTCTAGACTCTACCTCGATAGGAATACTTTTCAAATTTTTCAATACTAGAACTATATGCGTGTCACTGACTAATGCTTCTTCCGTGATATTTTCTTGTTCTTCCTCACCTAGAGTAATATTCATGATTTGATAAATTTCTTTATTGACCGAAGTGGGTTCACTGATTAAATTATTAATGGAATCGTCTTCAGTTTCATCCTTAAAGGTTAAAGCCTTCCCTATCATTAATAATGGCTGAACACCCTCTTCTTCCTCTGGCTCCATCCATAAAGGAGTTTCAGCTTCTAGGATCGGTCAAGCTGGAGGATAGAGAGTGAGGTTCTTTGTCTCGGTGCCATCTAATATGGTCATAGACCTAGATCGGTAGCTGATGCAAGCATCAGCTGTGGCTATCCACGACCTTCCCAGGATCATTGGGTGTCCTCCTAGCTGCGAATTAGGTTGTAAAACCAAGAATTCAGAAGGGTACTCCAAAGAATCAACTGATATGATGAGATCATCCAAAATTCCTTCAGGTTTAATGGTGGATCTATATGCCAGTTCTAAAATGGTGGGGGTTGGCCTAATATTAGTGAGCCCAAGTTTTCTTACAGTTTCAATCGTCATGACATTAATCACTGCTCCTAAATCTACCAGTACGTTGGGTATCTGTGTATGCCCAATCTGCACAGCAACAGTGGGATTCCCAGGATCGTCATATTCATCGAGAAGGGTTTTTCCCATTATTAATGCAAATAATTTTCCTATGACATGAACAGTGGGAGGATACCTGGGTTTCCTTTGTGGTTTCCTCGTGCACAGATCCCGAATAGATCTAGCATAGATATGTTCATCTTGAAGAGCTTGAAGGAGGGGAATTTTAACATAAAGATTCTTTAACTCTCCTAACAGGTTAAACTAAGGTTGTCCCACTACCTTTGGTAGCATTAATATTTCAGGGTACGGTGGTTCCCTAATCAGCTGAGTAGGCTATGCGTCGGTGGGTGTATTATTCTGTGTTTCAGCCAACACATTAGTAGGATGTTTAGCATATTCAATGATGGGGGTCATATTTGATAAATGATGTGGGTTGACCCATTCTTCCTGTAGAGAAGATGGAACATCCTCAATAATCAAAGGCTCCACTACCTTTCGTGATCGTAAGCGAATATCGTTGTAGGGAATAGGAGTAAGGGAGTAAGCAGGCATGTTGACAGTCTCAAATTGATGGACTATTTTATTATTTGGGTTAGTATTAGGTTGAGTAGGTAGCTGAGGTTGTATAGGCATATTGGGAGCAGCATTGTTCTATAATTGCAGCTGCGACTGCTGATAAGGCTGAGGATATTGAGGAGGGTATTGCTATTAAGAAAATGGTTGATGTGGAGGTTGGTGAAGAAACTGGCTCCATCCAGGAGACCAAGAAGTTGGTTGGTGTGGTGGCTGAACCCAGGGGTTCCAAGAGTTAAGATTTTGCATTGAAGGTTGAGAGGGGTACCATTGAGGATTAGAATAAGATGAAGGGAATTATGTATTCATATTATGCATATTATTCCAATTATTTATGTTATTCGAAAATGGAAACGAGTCTAGAGTCATACCTTGATTTCGAGGCTTCCAAGGCTTCTTTTGTGCAATAAACTAGGTTGGTTCCACCTCTGGAGTTGATTCCTGCAGAATGGCCTTCACTTGGGAAAGTGACGAGCATTCTTTTGTGTCATGGTTCAGCTCACACAGCTAACACACTTCTATCTTGTCGAGTGGGCACTCCTTCAGAGGGTGGTTCTTTCTACATCGAGGACAGAACACACCTAGTGTGAGATCCTCTACTTCCTGTTTCTGCTTTGCCCTCAGGACGTCTATTTTCGAGGAGATAGAGCTCATCATTTATGTTTTGAAATTTTCAAGGAGGTTTCCTATCCCTGCGCGGGTGGCTCCTCTATTAGATGACGTTTGAGTTCTGTCGAAGACATAATGTTCTAGCTTGTCCTGCTTGTCCCACCTGTTATTCCTGGAAGATCCCCTGGAGTACCTTTTACACAATTCCATACTTTTCTCGAAACACTAGTACAAAATGAGGAATTAGCTACTAGGTGACTAAAAATTCTAGTCACCATAGGTTTTTCAAGTGATTTACTACTAAATATGAGCAATTTTGATTAACCCAACTATAAACGACTAAAATTAATGACTAATTTAGTCACCAGTTAACAAATATGACTAGATTTTAAGTGACAAAGTTAAAAATGACTAACATAAACGACTAATTTAGTCACGACATAAAAAATGACTAGCTAGAAGAATATGAATTAGTCATTTATGTTAGTCATTTTTAATTGTGTCATGGAAAATTGCAATTGTGATAATGAAGTGTTACAATTTAGTAAATTTTGTAATTTGTCTACATTCTATTAGTAATATTAGTGCCATGCACCTCGATCTTCAGATATCCAAAAAAACAATTGCACAAATTTTCTACTGACCATCTTTATCCCTGCTGCATCATTGAAGCAAACTGTTAAGCATGTGCCAAAGGAAAATTAGGTTCCTACAATTATGAATTAGGTACGAGAACCAGTACCATATCGATACCTATAAGCATCATAGATATTTGTCGATCCTTCAATGTAAGAGTCCCAATTAGTCCCATACTGAGGTGATTTTCTCACTTCAATATAAAGATCATGATCTGTGAGTGTCGAACTAGCTGCACCAGTCGACGTAGCTTTACCAGGCTCATTTCATTTAAACGTCGTAGCAGTTGATCCAATAATAATTGAACCAATGGAAGCACCAAGAACAATATTTTAACCAATCAAAGACTCAATTAAGATTAAACTGGCCCACTGACCGAGAACCAGTCTCAGATCCATACGTAGTAAAGGTAGAGGCCCGACCCCATCTCAGATTTTCAGGTAAATATTTCAATTCCTCAACCTCTTACAGGTCTGACCTCATAGAATTTGATATGTCTAATGCAGTGATGACCTCTCCTTATCACTATCAAGTTAAATATCCTTTATGCATTAGTGGCCAGGTAAATTTTTCATCTGACGTCACCACCCACCTGATTCACGATGTGCACAACTCTTCTCATCCAATGTCCTCGATCCAAGTTTATTATATATACTACTATAACAAAAAATACCATTAAAACAAATATTATATAATAATAAAACAAATATTATATTTATATAAAACACAAATTATTATATTTATATAAAACACAAATTAATTAAATTTTATATTAATCCTAATTTATAAAACCAACTCCATTGATTATCTATAGGTTTGGCTAAAGGAGGAGAAAAATAAAACCCTTCATCATTGTTGAGTGAGGTCGAAGATTCATCAATAACATGGAGTTCTTTTTCTCAACTCAAAAGGTAATCCTGTCAAGATTTGTAAGTGCTTGGAGGACATGCAATGTTGAGTTTGACACACTAAATAAATTTTCAATGCAAATGTAAATGTTCTTCTATTGAAACTAATAGATGCATAATGCCTATAAAATGAAATCCATGCACTATAATAGAGGGGGAAATTCTATGTGAGGAAATGCCCTTTATGCTTCCTGAAGAAAAAATGGTTGTCTTGTTGGAATGAAATTGTCCTTGTTATTTTCCTATTCATTTTCATTTTTATGTTGACTACAAGTTTCATCTTTTTCATTTTTATGTTGACTACAAGTTTGGTAGGTGCATTGAATACATATATTAGTATAAGACTTCATTGTTTATGTTAGTTACATTAGATGTTAGTTGTTAATTGTTTATGCTAGTTGCTTAGTATATATGTGCATAAAATGCATAGATTGTCACTATGGTCACATTATGAGATTTAACGGTTAGGGGATTTAGGGGTTAGGGGGGTTAGCTAGGGTTAGAAATAAACAAATGGGTTTATTAATCAATGCAATATATAATCTTGGTTCCAATACCAGTTCATTTTCAATATTTTTGTTTGATCTAGAGGAAATTGAACTAATGTCAATTGCGTGATCAACTAATGGGTAAATTTTGTTGGAATCTGAACATGCTAGGAATTGAACCCAGGGCCTGCCCCCAGCTGGTAGGTTGCTTTACTGCTGAGCTCTTTATCCTTTCCATGAAGGGCACCCTTAATTTTTTGCGTTTCCATAGAACCGTGCATTTCCATATGCGACATGTTTTTTTTCTACAAAAGAAACTAAGCTTATGCCGTTGTGATCCACAAGTGAGCCTTGTTTATGAGCTTTGGCTGAAGTGTTTGCACTTGTAGGACTATTGCAATGGAAAGGTTTTTGTCTTTTAATTCCTGGGGAATATGCAATTCATAACACTGAGAAAACGGAGTGTAAACTATGCTGTGAGGTGATCATGAATTTATTTCCCTCCCCATTGTGGAAGGCTTTAGTCAAGCATGACAAATTTATCTCATTTTGTTTCTTGGAAGATCTGTAATATTTCATGATACTTAGTAAAACTATACATGGTAGTCCTCAGTAGTATCGCTCCCAAGGGTAAGTTCCCAATCCCATGTGACATCAGGTACATGTTCTTACAGTTGGAAAAACATGAAATAAAAAAATATATATAAAACTTTAAAAAACCCTAACACAATGTGCTAACACTAAGGGAGGTGTTTTAGTGACCCTTTTTTTAAAGTATTATTTCATTTATTTGTTCTCACAACTACCCTTAACATGAAAACTAGTTTCCCTTATTAAGTACAAACTTCAAAGACTTAAACTGGAAGGAGGACTGTAAGTGTTGTGCCTTTCTGACAGAATGAGGTCGGATGTAAGTGTAGATCCTTTATGATGCGATGTGCTTGCACATGGTAGAATATAAGTGTTGAGCCTTTCTGACAAGATGAGGTCAGATGTGAGTGTTGGGCCTTTCTGACAGGATGAGATCAGATGTGAGTGTTGGGAATGCCTTTCTAACAAGATGAGGTCAGATGTAAGAGTTGGGTGAGCCATTCTGACTTAAGTGTCAGATATAAGCGTTGATGAAGACCTACATGAAGGGTAGGCCTACAGGATTGGCTCTGTAGAACTTCCTGTGATGAGAAGAATCGACATAGCACCATTATGAGATAGCATATGATGATGATCCAGATCAAGTGATCCAAATGAGATGATCCAGACTTGATGACAATCTAGATCAAGTGACAATCCAGTTATGATGATGATCCAGACTCGATGATCTATATCAAGTGATCCAAATGAGATGATCCAGACTTGATGATGATCCAGATCGA
The DNA here is from genome assembly GCA_001517045.1 of Pseudotsuga menziesii. NCBI lineage: Eukaryota > Viridiplantae > Streptophyta > Pinopsida > Pinales > Pinaceae > Pseudotsuga > Pseudotsuga menziesii. Next base: position 635,214 of record LPNX010084985.1, on the reverse strand, counting down.
GTGATGATCTAGCAGTGATGAGCCAGTAGTCATGATGATGCAGATCCCATGAAAAAGAAGAAGAAGATGACTTAAAGACTCAAAGACGAAGAAGACTTGAAGAAGAAGATGACTTGAAGACTCGAAGACTAAGAAGACTTGAAGATGACGAGATGATCCAGTTGATGCATAGAAGAAGACCAGTGCTGGAAATTGTGTCGAAAGAATACCTTCCTAGTTAAGAGGGAGTATTGATGTATTTGTAACTTTGGAATGTATTCATCTATGTATCTTATGTCTTATAACCCGATGTTTATTCTGGGATGTATGTATTATGTAATTGAGTCATGTTGTCATGCCCTGATGTTCCAATTGGGAGGATCTATAATGTAAACAAGTCTTGTCAAGTCATAGTGGGTAACCCTCCCATTGTCTAAGGGTTAAATTCCCCACAGTTCTGGGGCACTAGGGTTATTAGAATCTCCTAGTAGAGGTCGTCCCTAGTAGGGTTTTAGTCATGCTGGGATTAGTATAAATAGAGAACTGGAGTCTCTATTTAACACAAAACTCATACACACTCAAGTGTAGCGCATAGTTGAGGAAGGAGAAGACATTGGGGCTAGATAAGAAGAAGGATACTGTTGTCAGAGATCACTTACTATTTTGGGCTTTTCTATTTTGGTGCTGATTCTATCTCTGAGGAAGTTACAGGGTTTTCTCCATTTATGGTTTCCCTGAGGAAAAACACTGTGTTCATTGTCTCTTGTGTTTGATTGTTGTGCTTGTTATTCTCTCAGTTAAATATCCTAATAATGCTAGATTAATGTTGAAAAACTAACAGCCTAGACCAGGTGAAAGATATCCCCCTTATATTAATTTTCATGGTTTCATATTTTGATTTGATGTCATATTTTAGGGTTTTGGGGTCGTTCCTTATGGGGATATTATGCCTTCACACCACCACACTTTTCTTTTGTGGGAAGGCCGGTGGTCACCTGCCACGACAACTTTCCTTCACCAAAGGTGCGGTGCCACCACTCTATGGGAAAATACGAGGTGCAGTGGCACGATCCGGCCCAAAAAACGCAACCATGAATAAAAAATGAAATGTCTTAAAGGTTTGAAAATTATTTTTAATGCCTTAATTTGGTTGTTTTTGAAGGAAATCATGGTGGTGTGGAAGGAGAGAGAACAAAAATGGATGATATACATGTTGCCAATGACCAAAACACCGTGAATGCACTTCAGGAGTGTGGGCTATTGAATTTATTCCTAGTGTGGGGCATGAGAGAACAAGTTCGACTATTGGATCACTTGATCAGGATGTGGAATCCTAATCAACAATATTTCAAACTGGGAGCCCACATCCTTACTTTATAGGTGGAGTAAATTTAATTCCTCACTGGATTGTCTAGGTGGGGTGTACCTATGGATTTAGCTAGTCCAAGAGGTGGAGACATTACCGCAGAGAGTCTCATCTCTCAATATTATATGTATGGGACACAAATGAGTGGGACGAATATTCCCATCAAGGATGTGATGGATATACCGCTCAGGACTGACCTATTTACCATGCATAGGGTGGAAGGGATCATACGTCACATCAAGCTTACATAGAACACATGATTTATTCCTTACAATGTATGGCTTCCATAGTTTTTAACTGGGCAGAGGGATTATTGGTGGTTTTAAAGGACCAACTCACAAATTGTCACAGTGGTGAGTTGAAACAATTTGGTTATGGGTCTATCATAGTATCTTTCTTTCTAAAAAGGGTCCCACTCTTGAGGCCACAAGTTGAGATCAACAAGATTGAAGAACAAGATACACCCATGTTGCACTAGGTCAAGGTGATGGCTCGTCATGGTGGATTTGTGCCTAGGATCAAATACAAAGCACCATTCTTCCGCTGGATGAAATATTAGTATTATGGTAGAGAATTATTCCTATGCAGGAACTGAATTTCACAGAGATCCATACTTGGCTCTTCTAGAGGGAGATAAGTGGGAACCCTTGGTAAGAAAGAATATACTATGTATGTTTTTTATGAATTTTGAAAAACATGGTAGTGAGACAAATTTCCTTACTATGTAGATGTCGGGGCATCCAGACCAGTGGGATCCTCTCCTATTTCAAGGTGAGGGGAATCTATGCTTGTGCATCAAGAGGTCATTGAGGAGATGTAGGAGGTTGAAGAGAACCTCCAGAAACTCACCATGGAAATTTTAGATATATCCATGGATGACTTGTTGAGGAGATATCAGTGACACAGAAACAATGTATCTGGATGTTTTGGACAGTTACTACGTAGGGTTTCTAGGGCCATCATGTGCTATCATGAGCAACATTAGTGCTTAATAGAGATATTCACTCAAATCAATGAGCTTCAGTCTTTTTGTTATCTAGTTATACTAAAAACTACTATGCTTCAGACTTGGTCCTATACCCACTTTTTGTACAAACTCTTATGCATAATATATAAAAAAAAATTTGCAGCTTAAAAGAAACGTTTGAACTTTAATGCATTTACATGAATCTCATCTTTTATACTGCTTAATTTACAAATTTGTATGTTATTTTAGATATCAAAATGTCAAGAATGTGCAATATGTCAATCTAAAATGTAATTTGCAAGCGAATAAGTAATTGAATTAAAACATCTTGGGACATCTTGATAGGTTATAGACTCGAATGACCATTCAAGGAGACATACTCTCTGGAAGAGATGAAGGAGTACTGGGTTGCAAATGGAATGAACAATATTTAACTGAGAAACCACTAACTAAAAGTATAGGTAGAAAATCGTATGATTGACATCATGGGAGAAATCTTCAGTCAATAATCATATCATTGTGTGATATTTAACAATGATATTAGTAGTTGGACCTAAGAAAAATCCACTTGAATTAACTAGGCCATGGGCTTGAGAATAAAGTACCCAAGATGCTGAAGCAAGATTCAAGGTATGGCAGATGACATTGTTCGCAAACCCATAGAAATAATTCATTTTCATAGTCAAAAAATGATAGGGGATAAGTAGTCATGGACAGGGAAAGACTCAAACCACACCAAAATAAGAAATCATACCACTTCTAAAGTTAACTATACATAAATTTTCAAGGCACAAATGCAAAATTTCTTAAGCATAGTACCTCTTAAGGTAAATCCCATTGTAAGGCATCCCAAAAGGTATAGCATCATAATCGACTAATTCGTAAGCCAATTTTTCCAAGACTCAACATATGACGTAGGGACCATTCCACATTGACTATAATTTACATTTTTCCAACTTATCATGTCTTTGATCATAGGTCAGAACAAGATATCCTTCATTGGACACTCGAGGTTGAACCGACTTATCATATTAGGATTTAACACGTTTCTTATGTGACTCATTAGCAAGAGCAGCATCCCTATGTGTTTCATCAAGGTTAGTGAGATAAAAAAAAAACATTCATCCTTGGTCATGGAGTTGTGTAAAAGTTCGACGGCTAGATTGAAAGATGGAATATCACACTCAATTGGTAAAACAACCTCTAGTCTGTAAACTAGTTCGAAAGGTGTGAATCTAGTTTTTTGTTTTTATAGTGGTCCTATATACCCATAGCACTGAAAGTAATGTCAAATTCCGTTTTTCCTTATGATCACCTACCATCCTACAAAGCATAGTTTTCAAAATTTTGTTAATGGATTCAACATTGACATTAGCCTGTGGATAGTAAGGAGTTGAGTTTTCATGGAAAAATCCAAACTTCGCACTTAACTCGGTCATGATTTGATTACAAAAATGAGATCCATGATTAGTTCCTATAGCTTTAGGAACCCCAAACCTAGCAATAACATGATTAAATAAAAAGAGAGAACCAGCCTTATCATCCTCTCCATATGTATGCATTGCTTCAACCCATTTGGTGAAGTAATCAATGACTACAATGACGTAACCATGGCCCTCGATTGAGATAATAGATCACATGTTCTTGGCAATTTTGATCTTCTTGCACTAAGACCATACTGATGGTAGTAGTGGCAGCCACAAGATATAATGAATAATGTTTCGAATAGTTAGGAGGATGCAATACATCTGAATGTGTAATTACATGTTTCAGGTTATTGAAAGCTTGTTGAGCTATATAATCCCAAATTAATGGAGTGTTCTTTTTTAATAGTCGCATATATCCATGTGTTTTCTCTGCAAAATTGCATACAAAACGACGCAGAAATTTTTCCTTCCCTTGCAAACTTTGAAGTTCAGTTATGTTGGTAGGTTAGGGCAAGGCCAAAATAGACACAAGTTATAAAGGGTTGATACAAATACCATCCTTAGAAACAACAAATCCAAGCAAACGTTTAGTATCCACACAAAAAACATATTTATGTGGATTAAGGTAGATGTTATAGTGATGACATCGAAGGAAAATGGATCTAATATGTCCCTAATGATCTTCTCGCTATTCTGATTGAGAGGGTAATTCATCCAAATAAGGTTCCACTATATGCTTAATATCATGAAAATAATAGGACATGGCTCGTTGAAATGTGGCCCCAACGTTCTTTAAGCCGACATGAATTTTGCGATATGAAAAGGCTCCCCGTGGGCAAATGAAATCCATATTATTTTCATCCGTAGGAAATATCTCAATTTGATTGTAGTAGGAAAATCCATCCATAGAAGAAAAATAATTCTTCCAACACAAATGACGATAATCTAATCGATATAGGGGGTAGTATAGTTGTCTTTGGGACAAGCCTTATTTAGATCCTAAAATCAATGCAAACCCTAATTTTGTGACATGAAGAATATTAGACACCCATTCAGTCACTAGTACATAATGAGAGATAAGTAACAAAAAAAATTACCAAAATCCACATATAAATGACCACTTTTTATTTGGCGATCACTGGTGGCTAATTTTCGCTCTTATCACGTGACCAAAATTGTGGTCATATTTAGTTTGGTCATTTATAGATTGTCGTCTGGTCATTAATTTGGTCATTAATATGGTCATATATCAGGTCATTAATTTGGTCACATATTTAGTCATTAATTGTCACAATTAATGACCAAATTGATGACCAAAACTATGACCAAATTAATGACCATAAGACAACTATAAATGACCAAACTAGATGTGACTACATTTTTTGTCGTGTGATAAGAGACTGGGAATTAGACACCAAAACTAACATTTGTTCATTTATATGCAAATTTTGGTCATTTGTTTGGTTGCTTATCTCCTATTTGTTGGTCACTTATCTCTCATTTTTTTGTCACTAATTTAGTATTATTTAGTCATTTTATATTTAAATATTCATTTATTTCTATAGATAGGGTATGGAGGAATCAAACCACCAATCTTATGCCTATAAGGCAGGTGCTATTCCATTGAGCTAGTACCCTTGAAGTCTATACAATACTTGCATTACTTGATTCATGGCTATTTCCAACAATTTACTTCATTAATACAATTTATCAACATACCTAATTCTATTGGAGCATACTTTCCATTTATGGAGATGTACGCAGGAAAAACCTGGGTACTTTAATATTCCTACCCACTCTAATCTAAAAAATTTCCCAGATTGTCGGACAAAGAACTGCCAAAAACCTCATCAAATAGATGTTCACTAAAAACTGGTTGTAGAATGACGGCTACTGGTAGGAAACTACATTTATTTTTAATGTCTTTGATACATTATCCCACACTTCCCCAGCTGGAGTTGATGAACAGTAAGAATTTATGAATGTTGAAGTACTGTGATTTTGGTGTTGATGTTTGTTTAATATTTGATACTTGATCATACTACATTAAGATACCCATGATAAGAGGACATGAAGACACATCCTTAAATGAGAATACAATGACATTCAAGCAAAATAACCACTGTTTACACCATATTGTAATAAGTGGGTACTATTGTAATTTTAAGTCATCAACACACTATATAATGATGCCAGAGCTTGCAAAAATTGATTGTAAAAAACCTCAGTTCATAAATACCTTTATTTTCAAGTGAAAATAGGACTTGTACTGAGCTGGGAATGATTTTAACACTCGAAAAATTTATATCAGCACTTGAATAGTGGGCAGCCTATACATCCTAAGAATACTCCTCTCCTGGGCGTCTCCACCAACAACAATGAATATTAGATCCACTGTACTCCATAATAGCGTGTGTGGATGAATGATGGTTAAACAAATTTGCATTGTATCATCCTTGCCACAACATCAACTCTTTGTGATGGTTTCAGAATGGATTTAATAGCAATGACATGACCTTTTCCAGTTTATCCATATACCGTGTTTATTAACTTTCACTGGCAAACTAAATCAAAATCAACCATCCCAAAAATACAGGTTTCCTCAGTTATGTAATCAATATCTATATTTGAAGGAATAACCTGTAGAGTTTCACATCTAGGCATGTAGTCCAACATCAATAAAAGAAAAGGACGATAACCTATAAAAACAAGTATCCAACAGTTTAATAATGAAAACTAACCTTATCTTCATGAAAACTAACCTTATCTTCCCTTATATTTCTGATAATATTATTTCCAAACTCTCAGTGATATATTCCTCGACATGATATCTGCAACATTGATCTCAACACTTGAAAGAGATCATATTGAAATACCATACATAAAATTGGGGTGAAAACGTGAAGTTGGGAAACACTTTTATGACAACGGAGTGAATAAAAAAGAGGGCGCACGGATGAGCATGAGGAAAAAAATTCAACCTCAAACTCTAGGCCGAGAGTTTGTGAGTTCAAACTCTCCGCCGAGAGTTTGATAAAACTCTAGGCCTAGAGTTTGAACCAATCACCGCAATGTATTTTAAAAAAATCTCTCAAATGAGAGTTTTAACTAAACTCTCGGTCGAGACTTTGGAAGATATTTTTTGGTCGAGAGTTCATGGTCAACAAAACCTGTGAAAATATCTCGCATCTTTCTAGAACCTGCAACTTCAGCAAGCCCAAACCCCTATGAATTTTAAATATTATTTGTCGAACATGGTAGCAATGGATTCATCTCTGAATCTAGTTTCCAATGATATAATAATTGTCTCATTTCTATTTGAATTTCTATTTATTAATAATTTTTTTTAAACCTTATCCCTTAAGAATTTTATTACTCTTAAAATCACTCGAAATGAAAATTCAATATCATAACAAAGAAAACACCAAAAACTTTGAAATATTCATAGAGATCATTATTTCCTTGTCCTATTCAAAAGGATACTTTTATTTTTTCCCATAAGAGTCACACTAAAAAGAAAATTGAAGCTTACCAATGTGTGTCAATAATGCACCATTTTCTAAACTTATGTTGTTTCGATAAATAATAAAAAATAGTTCTCAAGTCCGAAAAACATCAAAATATAGTCCATGCACAAGTGCAGTGTGTGTATACTCTGATCATACATTGTTTTACCTAAAATAAATTATAACCATCTCTCAAAAAACTGGCATGCACGTTGGTCACTCATTATCCATACCTAAAATTTTCAAGTATATGTCGTTGGTGAGAACCAAATTTGTCCCACTATATGTCCATAAGAAAAATGAAAAAAAAATACAACTAGAAATCTAATTCAATTCTCTAAAACATTTGTGTTTACTTCAAGTTGAAATTCCTAAGGGAGATATGGTTTGGAGAGGTCGAAGTTGAAAAACATAAAATTTAGTAGTTTTGTTTGTAAAAAACAAGCCAAAAGTGTTACCCAACTTCACATTTTCACCCATTGTCAAAGTAGTATTTAAGCTACATGATTGGATAATTATGGAATTTATATTAATTAAATCAATAACCTATATATAATATTTACATGAAAATTGAAGGGAGGAGATCATAAGTCACAATTAACAGAGATATATTAAGCCACCATGATCCCTTAATATCCAATTATGACACACCCATATTGAGTGCTTTACTTGTTCAAAACAATATTATATGTCATTCTTAAGAGAATTCAATGAAAACATGCACACCCATCCTCAATGCTTTCAGTTAGCAGCATACAACCTAACCTGCCTTGGACAAGTAGCTGAATCCTCAGCATGCTAACATACAATACCCTAACTAATTATGATGCGAACATAACCAAAATTTTATGTCTTAGTTAAAAAATGTTATTCATTCATGACATAAGATAAAGAGAGAGCTTGATAACAAAACTATTATCTACTTAAACAAATGTGAATAGAAAAGAAATTAAAATAAGAAATCATGCAACATACATTGAGATTTATCTCTTTGTCAATAGGCCAATAAAGATATTTTTGATTAAAACTGATAAACGTAAATTAGATATATATATCTCACTCAAATGTATATTGCATTGACAATTCGAGCATAAATAGACAAGTAATACCTCAATATGCATTGTTTGGTTTTGCAGGTCAACCCCAAGCCAATGTGTAACCAAGGGTGCATGTAGCTTCTACCCAAGTGCTTTTATATCCTCTATATAACACCGATGTATTACCATTGCTATATCTACATAATAAGAGTAATACAAGTAGTGGGTCATCATGTACAAGCTAATCTAATAAATACTATTATGGAAATAAGGGAGTAGTATACCCATTGATATGCCAATTCTTCCTATATTAGGTGTGTATTTGGTGAATGACCTATGGGAATCATAGGTAATATAGGAAAACATACATTACCTATATCTAGGAAAAGGAATAAATAAGTAGCAGTTCGTATAGACTAAGCTTTATGAGCAGAGTAAGCATAGTCATCACATAATCACTACTAGTTAGCTTGTCATAACATAGGTAAATAGAATGCATTCAATAGTATTATCGCATAGTATGAATCCCTATATGACGAGTAATATAAGAACCAATAGGTTAAATCCCCAATTTCATATGAATCAATCTCCATAATAGCTTACACATATTTTTGTGATTACTAGTTACTCATATAAGAAACGGGATACAGTTGTATCACTAATAAGAGGTTGTTGTAAGATCCTAATTTATACGTATCAAATCTCCTATAATTCATAGCTTATGTATGCCTAAGTAATGAACACATTGATTCCATGGACATTGTAAGAGTAACAAGTGTTATAGTCATAACCATTTCCTATAAGCTTATATGATGCTTAATTATAGCCAGTCCATATTACCTATCATCTTACATAATATTAATATAACCAAGCTTCATAATTAAGGATGATCAAGCTTCATTGTGCAAACTGGGCATACAGGTTATCAACTTTCATAGAGTGATAAGGTTTTATTATTAATATGGGTTATATCTAACACACAACATTATTAAGCATAGTGGTAATTCTCTATACTATTTACCTAATATGGTTCTATACCTAATATTGATACCATTAAACGTATTGGGTTCATATTTTATTCATAAGTATCATCAGTGTGTTTTCCATTGAATCTATAAGGCTTAACTCTTATATAGTTGTACTTTATATATAATTAGCACTCAATAGGTTACATAAAACACAGCTTCAATGTATAAGATCATATGCAGCTTCATAAAAGCTATATCACTAACACACCTCAATATACAACATCATCAATCTTATGTTCTTCCTTAGTTACTAGTGGTTTTAGTATTAATGCAATAACCTTTTTTGTAAGGCATATATGGAGAAGCTCAATTGTATACACCTAAATAAAAATAAAAGGTTATTACTTCATATTCATAGAGTACATGTATAAAGTTGTGTCCCATTTAGCATGATTCACTAGTAATAGCTATGATTTAGCTATAACTATTTGATTACTATGATTACCATTACTCTTATGATTAACTGATACAAAGGATAACAAGGATGATTACAGAACTAGTATCACAAGGGGTTAGCTCTTTCCATATTAGGAAATAGCTTTAATACCATTGAAATGATATTGGTTACCTTTGTTACAATGATGCTTACAGAAGCAAGAAAAGATGTAATGAGGCTAATTGTGTACTAGTATTCTACCAAATAATGTTTACTAACATGCCTCTAGGTCTGAATCCTAGCATTTGAATCATCGACGTGATTTTCATAATATATAGGATGGGTATAGAGACACGGTACCTGACTAGTAGAGTCATTTAGTTTTGAAACCTATGGTTGAATAAGGAGATTACATATGTGTTGATTCATTAACTGGGTATGAAGTAATTCCATAGGGTAAACTTACACAACAAGTCTATTAGGTTAGTAAGGATCATTGATTACAGGAATATGTATGTTAACTATTTCTATCTACAACATCATAGATAAGCATGCGTAAGATATAAGCACAAGTAATATCTATGTTAAACATGCTAGTTCAATAAGGAGAACATGAACACCATAAATTAATGGGAATAAGAAGAAGCATCAAGTAATGATTACAGAGCTTACTACTAATATGTACAATAAATGTATTAGCTATGTAATATCCATAATGTATGAGCATAGTGTACAATGATAAAAATTTCTCTACTATATGAACCCTAGTTATATCAGTATTGTATGTAAGTTCTTATCACAAATACAAAGCATAGTTATTGATATCTTATACTTACAAATCTCACAGGGTTAAGTTGAGATAATGTAAGAGCTTAGACTAATGTAATTTATTGGAACCCATTGATTTGGGATCTTATACTATGAACACACTCATAATAATATGTGGTTAATTAAAACATGGTGGGATAAGGTTTAATGGATATAGATGATTGATTAGGGATTTTATCTATCTAAATTATTAAGCATGTACAAGCTCGATAAGGTATGGTAACTATAGTATATATTGAATAATAGTAATGGGAATAATAATGGGAATAACATGGATCTTTTTCCCAAGTGTGTAAACCAAGTTCAATATTGTGTGTCCCTAAGAATTTGCTTTGTCTCATGGCATGTTGTGCTCAACACTATCTCGTTGAACTGTAGGAAAATACGAAAGTGGAGTTGTGTTGAAGAACTAGACATGCCATGATTATTGTTATCAAGTTTGATTTTGCTTGAATATAATGATATTCGAGCAAAATAACCATTGTTTACACCAGATTGAAATAAGAGGGTAATGTTGTAATTTTAAGTCATCAAAACACTATATAATGATGCTAGAGCTTGGAAAAATTAATTGTAAGAAGCCTCAGTTTATAATTACCTTTATTTTCAAGTGAAAATAGGACTTGTACAGGGCCGGGAATGATTGTTGTGTATGATTTTGACACTCGGAAAATTTATATCAACACTTGAATAGTGAGGATCATGTACATCCTAAGAATACTCCTCTCCTACGTGTCTCCACCAACAACAATGAATATCAGATCCACTGCACTCAATAATAACATTTGTGGATGAATGATGGTTAAACAAATTTGCACTGTATCTTCCTTCCCATACCATCGACTCCTTGTGATGGTTTCAGAATGGATTTAGCAGCAGTGACATGACCTTTTCCCATTTATGCATATACTGTGTTTATTAACTTTCACTGAAAAACTAAATCAAAAGAAACCATACCCAAAATATGGGTGTCCTTACTTATGTAATCAATATATATATTTGAAGGAATAACTTGTAGAATTTCACATCCAGACATGCAGTCCAACATAAATAAAAGAAAAGGTCGATAACCTATAAAAAACAAGACTCCAGGAGTTTAATAATGAAAACTAACCTTATATTGATGAATGAGTTGAGTAAGCATTCAAGCAACATCTTGATAAAAAAAAAATGAATTAAAGAAGAGGCACATAATGCAAACTCTATAGATTCAACGAATCGGTTGCAGTGATTTGGAAAATATTTATGATATCAAATTATATGCATCCACATAATTGGGATATTTTAGAAGTTAACACATGTTGTAATTATTCAAAAGCATTTTCATGTAGCTATTATGTTTCCCCCATCACTACATGTCCTTTTATATCCTTTGGTACATGCAATTTTTCCCAACTCTTAGAAGTTCTTGGGATTGTTTTCTGATTTATTTCACATGTGGAAGATCGATGAGAAGGAAGCAACCACAAATCTAAGTTCCTTCAACATGCTAAAAGAGAAAATGGGAGAGACCAAGGACTCAACATGTTCAAGTATTTCTCAAGCCTCGACCACTTGACACTATATTCAACTGTGCCTAAAATATTCTCAATATATCCATTTTACATGACAGAAAATATAATCCCATACCAATTCTCTACATGTAAAGAAAAGAAACCTTGGACGATGAGGAACTAATACAAGCATCAAAAGAAATGCATCCTTTCCTATAGATGGCATTCTCTAAACCAATAAGTTTAAGCCTCTAAATTTAGAAATGTAACAATCAAATGTAAAAAATGAAGCATATATCAACATCAAAGAAGAAAACAATTATACGAGATACAACAACAAATAACCTTCAAAAAAATCATCATTTTTAAAGCATGGGAAGAATAACTTCAACTTACTTTCTCTTGCCTCTCCTCATGAAAATCCTTCATTACTAAATTGCAATTATTTTGTCTTTGCCTTTATTTAAACTCATCTGTGTTGTTTGCACCATAAACTTTCATGAAATATTTGTTTTGATCATTGTCTCTAACACTCTATACACCTATATGTGCCTCATTATAACAAAATCCAATGCGACAATAACATGTTTTTCCAATCCCTACATCATTTTCAGCCCTGATACTACGAATAGAAGATTATGTTTAAGATGGAATACACCCTCTTTTACTATAGCTTGTCGTCTTTAGAAGCTTTTTCTTGTTCTTGGTTCTTTTGTTAGGCCTTATAGTATGAACATAATCTTTGGAAAAATCATCCCGATGATTATCTATAAATATAAACATTTGTTTTCTTGCATATATTTGATAGTGTATTTATTGATGGTTTGAATTGCTATATGTTTAGTTTCAATTTGAGAGTTTAATTGTGCAAGTTGTTCATAATAGTTGTTGCAAACAAAGTTTTCTCCAGCAATTAAATATGGAAAAACTGATTAACATGTAAAACAAATACACTCATCCCTCTATAGTTAAATCATTGTTAAAGTATGTGTGGCCCATTTAAAATACTATATGTTTAGTTTCAATTTGAGAGTTTAATTGTGCAAGTTGTTCATAATTGTTGTTGCAAACAAATTTTTCTCCAGCAATTAAAACTGGAACAACTTATTAACATGGAAAACATATACACTCATCCCTCTGTAGTTAAATCACTATTAACGTATGTGTTTCCCATTTAACATGTTATATGTTTAGTTTCAATTTGAGAGTTTAATTGTGCAAGCTGTCCATAATTACTGTTGCAAACAGAGTTTTCTCCATCAACTAAAACTGGAACAACTCATTAACATGGAAAACATATACACTCATCCCTCTATAGTTAAATCATTTTCAATGTATGTGCGACCCATTTAACATACCAATGCAAAATTGGGTGTCCAGACTTGATTTCTTTACTGCTTAGAGTGAGAATTAACATTCTTCTTTCGGCTGCAACTACTTGTATGGATCCAGGTGTGGCATCCTTGCTAGCAGATCACAATCTAGTGTCATCTTGATTTTAAGTGTTGTTATCCAAACATTATTCATGGTGAGAATAGTAGTATTATTTGTGGGAAACATGATTGAATCGAGATCACTTGGTATTCATCTACCACTGGTTCGCCTCTGCATGCACCAAAGGGATGGCAGGCCAACCTGTATGGATGCTAGATCATTTTTTCATAACTCTGTTTTGTGGGTGGTGATTAGTGTGCTTTATCTTGATTTTTGTCTCAGTACTTGAAAATGGATTTTTTGGACTTTGCATGAGAAATTACTTTCCTATTGAGTGTTTTTGTTTTTTGGTTTTTCTATATGTGTTTTGGAGATTTGCAAGTTGGGGGACCTCCATTATGCTTCTTTAACTTTAGAAATATGTATCACTACTAGTAAGATGTTAGAATAATTGTAACCTTGGGAACCACTCGATGGATTTGCAATGTGATTAAATTTAAAGTTGTTCAAATTGCATACATGGAAACTTTAATGGAGTGGGAGGTATCCTAAACAGTCCTGATGTTGTTATCCCGCTACTTCTATTTTATTGCCTCTATTGCCTCCAGAACTTGTGAAATGGATTTTTTTTAATTGTATGGCGTAGGGTTAGGGTTTTTTTTTCATTATTTAGTTTTATTTTCCAATATGGACCTTAAGAACCCACTCTGAGTAGGTGCCAAAAAATGCCTAGTACAAACCTATTTTGCTGCCTGTTGTGGTTCAATGGGACAGGGAACACTCAGACATCCCATATTTTGGCAGAGGACTCACTAGGTATATTTGGAATACCCCAATGTCCTCGAAGGTTGTTCTGGAAAAAAGGGTATTTCCCCTACTCATATTCAAGTATCCTAAAATAGGGGAATGGATCCCAAAGGCATGGGCTCGAGTTACTATGCTACATAGCTTCTAAGTTTTTGTATAATGACTGAAGAAGAAATAGTGATTTGGAGTTAAAGATAAAGTTGGAATTTAGAGAATTAATGTACAACATGACAAGTAAGGTGGTGATATGACATAATTTAATATCCCTTAATAGCTAATATAGGTAAAACTCGACAAGGTGTAATAAAAGATGGCAAAGCGAAGATATTAATAAAACCCTGACTGCAATTTATGGAGGGAAGATAAGAGAAACTCTCATACACACAAAGCATTATATCTTATGCTATAAATCAAGTTAATCGATTAACTTAAAGAAGTTGGGAAGAGAAGGGAATACGGGAAAAAAATATTGTAGGATCCCATGTATATAATGCTAAGAATTCGATCTTGGGACTGACAAGGACATAAGAAGGAAATGCAAACTCGGTTCTTCCCTTGCAATCTGCTCCTTCTAAGTTTAGTCATATAGAGATCATAGATACTATAGAGAACCTCCTTTCCCAAAAGAGCATTATTTCATCAAGATTTGTAATTGGACTTCTAATAACTTCCATCATCCTCAATGCTTTTAATTCATGTAGGAGAAACCTTGAGAGGAGGATAGGATTGCAGTTTGAATAGGTCTCTCTATAGTATCTACTCATTCCTATATATTCCTATAAGTTCAAAACCCTCTATGATATTGATTGTGTGCAACGATTTTTGCAACATGGTTTGTACTTTGATCAACAAGATCCCGAATTCGTTCAATAGGGAATTGAAGAGGGGTATTTCATTGCCTCACCCTCCCTCACTCCCTTGAAATAATTGGGAAGATTCTGGATGATTTTGTTGCATATGTGGCTCCATATATGAGTCTCATGTTTGATCAAAGCTTAAAGGTAAATTCTCCACATTGGGTTTCTCCAGCAAAAACCAATGCATCAATTTCACTTCCAAGTTTTTTTTCAATAGTTTCTAAATATTTACGTAGATTAAGAAATCCCCGGTTTTCTCAGATTTTGTAAATAAAAGAAGTTGAATGATTCAATGTTATCACCCAACACCCAAGATAATAATTATAGGTGACATGGGAGGAGATAATCTATCTCTTATTTCTCAAACATAACATCTTTTGCCATGACACTTAAGGTTGAGCCTGAAATCATATGTTTTCAATATACTCTCTACAATGGCAACATCGTAGTCATTTTACTTGGTTTGGATACCAACTATAAGTGATGAGATGCATTTTTTTGGGTTGCTTCAATGTATGGGGATATCTATTAGAAATGTGTACACCAAGGTTATGTATGTTTTGGACTATAATGCTAATTTGGTCTCTTGGCTATAGATGTCATCATTTTGTGCAGTTTTTACTCTCAATTCATTACAATACCTAATTTTTTTTAATTATAATACATATACTACCTTAATAAATATTTATCATAAGTTTTTTCAATTCAGAGTCATAAATATGATCACAAGAACGTCCTAGTACAATTCCAAGGAAAGGAACTTGGTTCTTTCAAATATGATTATGGGAAATGTAGAGAAAAAGAGGGAAATATGATTATACTAGAAATAAAATGTCATTACTTTCAAGTTATTAAGATAGGTCCAAGGTACTCTAGAGTTTAGATTCCCTACAATACTTGTGTAATTTATAACCAACATAAGTTTATAGAAGATGAAAATCCAAATTTTCTATATTTCTTTCCTTAATCTCAAATGATTTCACTATTAAGCATAGATCCTTGTATTGAATAATCACCACTTTCTTGTTGAATGTTTTCTAGGTTATGATTACTTTTGGGTTGTAAATGAGGCATCTCAACTACTCAATCTCATTGTTAAACTATAGTATCTATGATTACATCATGTGATTTTGGGAATCTAGTTGTGGGGGATCCTTGGGACCACACCAAAATATCATAAACTCTATTTCATACTAGTATTCAGGCTCTAGGAGAGGACACTACAATATCTTGGATTTTAAATCTATTGTAATCCATAATCTTATTTGGATTATTTGGATTTTGAATTAAATTTATTGGCTTACTCTTGCAAACAATTATTTGGCTGATTTATGCCACTTTCATAGAATTGAGGTAATCTTCATACCATAAACCCTTAGAAACCCTTAGAAATGAGATTATTTTCATGATTCATTATTAGATGATGCAATTCCTTGCTACGTAGTAGGAGAAGTAGAGTACGACACATAAATCCCAAATACCTAACCATAGAATCACTAGATCAAATAAATCATTATTACATCACTTTATCACTAAGACTTTACCAAGACTAAGTCCTAATAATAAAGTCTAATTTCTAATTATGACCATTATATCTAACCAAATCAAGGAATTGGTGAACCACTTACTCTCCTTTGACTAGATATTGTTCCTTTTGAAAATCAACTCATTAGCGTGCAGGAAATAAATGCACCAACTCACTAGCACACAGAGCATAAATGCACCACTTGAAATGAATGAACTTAGGTCTTTCCATTTGAAAATATGAATTTAGACCAAAAATACCAAAAGACCAAATTTCAATCTTTAACCTTCAATTGAACTTCTATTTGTATCTAAATAAAATCTATAACATCCTATTTTGTGGTCATTATGGATTGATACCTATTGGATTCTATCAAAAGGTTTGAATGTTGTTTTTGTGATGAAATAAATAATTCATAACCATCAAGAGTGGATTGGCCCCCATAAGGGTTCAGGTCCTGCTAGTGTCATGCTTATGATTATACATCGATGCCTTCAATGGGGTTGTGTTTTTGGTCAAAAAATGATGCATATAGAATATATCACCCATGACGACCCATGTAAGAAGTCTAAAACCAAGCAAGGTTAACCCGTATACCATGTAAACTAATCCAAGGGTTTGCATGATGTGTCAAGCCAATTTATGATAGGAATCAATGCAATATGGAGACAAACTTGGTGCACTATATGAAAATATGCGTTCAATCAAACAATGAATCGATACCACATGGTTTTTGGAGCAAACTACCACAAAATAAACCACATAGTAAAAGCTGAGTACATTTTCATGAACTTTATTGTGTCATTTTTTGTGCCAAATTATACCAATTCTCATATATCCAAGAATGCAACCAGTGTCCACTAATACATAGATAATTTTTATGATGATAGAAGCTAGTCAAACCTAAAGGCCATAGCTAAGCATCAACACCAAAAATGTATAACAACATATCACATAAAACTTTAATGCTACTTTCTTATTATTTTCAATTTCTTACCTATCCCAAAAGGCTTTTCAGAAGATTATTGTTGTGAAGAGAGTAAGGAGGCATGTAAATTACATATCCACCAAGAATGATACTCATGGGAAATATTTGTTGGAGATGAATAGGAATATCTTGTTTCTTTTCATCTCCACCAAGGAAAAAATCAACATATGCAACCATCAAATCCGGTGTAGCAGCTACCTACATCAAGGTAACTACCAAAGTTATTCATAGTGACACATAAATGCTAGAGGAATATAAGATTTTGTTTTATTGGGACCGTGTAAGAAGCATGAGATCAGGAATGGAATTTGGTAACAAAGAATATCTTAAAAGCTAATCTAGTAAGATGGAACTTTAAAGGTTATCCATGGAGAGGAGGTCACATTTTAGGGCTTGTAGTAGACTTGATTATCCTTGTAGAAACTCACATACACGATGGATGTAAAAGAATCTGAGACCTACTCGGGTACAAAAAATGGTCATTATGGAACTAACCAGCAAAGAAATTTGGCATGCCATCTTAATATTAAGTTTGGCATGTCATCACCTTCTCGAATCTAAAAGTTTTGTGAGTTGGTTAGAAGGTGATTAGTTTGAAGATTGGAAAGCGAACAATACTTTCAGGTTGAATATTAATAGTTTTCTTATTGATTTATCCATTAGGGGTGGGAATACAGTATGGGTCTTATTAGGGTCCTACATCATGACACATCAATATATAAGAGAGGTAAAGGCATTATTCATTTCATCTTATACATTAGAATATCTACAGGTTAATGTACCAATCATCAAGATACATACCAGAGTATACTAATGATGCATAATTATTAATGAAATATCAGGGAAACAAGTGTAGGACTATCATTAGTTTATTCCTGAATAATAAATCACTTTCCTGTAAATATACATCAACTTGTTAGATTGTCCTAATTAAAAACGTTTCTTGGAATATTACCTGGAAACTTCAAATTAGTTGTTTGAATTCAAGAAACAAACCATCCCACTGCATTTAGAGACATATCAGTGTATTCATCATAGACCTTGAACACTTCGAAACAACATGTGGATACAGAGTTTCCATGGAACTTTAACTCGATACATCTCAACAAATTAACTGTGAGATATGGTGCTAGTCTCTTATCCAATATAGAAATTTCCTTATGCTAAAGGGAGATCTTATACTAGGAAAACATCAACAAGATAAAAAATGAAGAGAAAGTGCTATAATTGGGTTTACTTGTCAGCATATTGTTGACCTCATTATCATTTAGCATCATTCCATCATTTGATATGAGAGAGTATACTACTATGTTTATGTAAATAACTGTTTCTTTTTTGGTCAGTCTGTTTCTATAATTGGAATTTAGAAACGAGGTTGTTTCCATCTTTTTCTCATCTTATCAAGAAAATATGGTACCACTTTTCTTCCAGATTTGGTGCTAGATTGTATATGAAAACCATGAAGATGAGAGAGAATGGAACTGCTTTTGGTGGCAAATTTAGCTTACTTTTCTAAATTTAACCCGTGTCTATAATTAGTGAAGAAGGCCACTCATTTTAAAATATGTTTGTTTTTATTAATGGACAAGTAGAGCGTTTTTGTTGTGCATGTATGTTGCATGAATTATTCCCTAATTGATGTGCTATCTTAAGAAAAAATTCATTATTTTTTGGACAGAGTGGCATGCATGTAAGGATCTTCTTTCAAATCCTTAGTTTTCCAAACTCAACAAATGCACAAATTGACTTCACCTACATGGAACTAACTTTGGTATGAATGGACTGTTAATTTAATGTTGATGAACCTTACCCTCAATAGTGTGAGAACAATTGTTAGAAGGTGTTTCTTCTTTTGTTTCCAATTCAGCATGAAAACAGTGAGATGAGTGTGTTTTCATGTGACTAATTTTAGCATGACATTAGAACTATTTTGTGCATATCTTGCTTCCACACTCTTTCAATCAATTTGACACTGCAACAAGTTCATCAAGAGATATATCTAGTCCGACAAATGGTTTCTGTTTACTTGAATCTTATCGACTTTTGTAGCTACTGAAAGCATAATCACCCTCTGTGCAAATATTATAGAGTAGGAGACCAAGAAACACATTTCTTGAAAAAGAAATATAATTGTGCATGCCTCAATTTTGATTTTCTAATTGGGGGATATTTGTTAAGGTGTTTCCCCTATTACAGAGAAATTGTTTCAAAGTAGCACAAGACATTAAATATATCCATTTCCAAAATAATCATAGAATTCTAAGAGCCTCAATTTTAATTTCTAATTAGAGGATATATGTTAAGGTGTTTCCCCTATTGCAGATAAATCGTTTCAAAGTAACACAAAACATTAAACATATCCATTTCCAAAACAATCATGTAATTCGAAGAGCCTCAATTTTAATTTTCTAACCGGGGCATATATGTTAAGGTGATTCCCCTATTATAGAGAAATTGTTTGAAAGGAGCACGAGACATTAAACATATCAATTTCCAAAACAGTCATAGAATTATAAGAGAAATGAAGATATTGTCCACTCACAACTCTTTAGTCAAGCTAGCTATAATAATTAACCATTCTCCCATATTGGGGAAAGCACATGTGTCACATTACGATAACAAGAAACTAATGCAAAATAAGTTAACAATATCATTCAAGTTTTTTATTTCTATTTATCAATAAAAGTACAAAATTTATGTAACACGTTCAAACATTGAAAATACCTTCAACTTGTTCATATATATGTTATGAATTAGTATCATGTGTATCAAAGAATGTTCCATATATCATTCTAATCCAAATAAAATATATTATTGATGAGACATGTAAGAAGCAAGGAAACTACTTTAAAATCTCACAAAAGATGTTCTCATGCCCTCAACAAGTCTTCAACAACAATAATTCCAAATTTTTCATGAATAGTGAAACATAATTTGGATATTGAATCTACATGCAGTAGAAATTACTACAAATTAATAGAATAGCACAAAACGATGCGTCATGGCATATGTCGATGTATAAAAATTAAAACTGTACACACTTAAGAGTTAAGACTAACTTCAAAATGACTTGTCACAATACCTTAACCCAATTTTGATTTTTGAGACTCAAGAATCAAAAGACCTAAGACACCACTGACCCTAAAATACAATTATAAACACCAACCCTAGCTTCTAGACAAGTCTAATTTGGCTGATGAAAAGAGTCTGGAAATGTGAATAAATGTCATTTTGGAAAGATAAAATGAATGTCATACATTTTGTATTCAATAAAATAATACATAGATGATAGGAATGCCAAAAACGTGTTGGTCCACTGATTATGTCAATAGAGTATTGAGTTGTACAATGGAGTTCCATTACCATTGAGCCTACCTCATCCATATAGATTGAATTTCAAAGGGATAAAGGTCATATGCAAGTCTCATGTGATTTTAACAGAATAAATACTTACACTTAAAGAAGTATGTGCTATGGAGTGTAGATCGTCAAATTAAAAGGTTAAAGGTTGAAGAATTAGAATAAAAAAACTAGAATAACAAAGGAACAATAAATACCTCAACAAGGGAAGCCTCCTTCCTGGTAAATGCACCCATAATTTAAGCTGACAGGCCCACCTCTCTCACGCGTGCCACCATGGCTTCCACTGTCCATTCCAAAGTTGGCTGTAAAAAATACCAATTTTTCTAATTTTAATACAAGATCTAGACCCTTGCGATCAATAATTTGAGTAAATTAACATTGATTGCACTGAGAGGCATTCTAATTCCCAGTATGAGGGAGATCTTGTAACGTTTTTCCATATTATTTTGTAACGTTTGTTACTTACAAAATAATAAAAAATAAAAATTTTAATTAACCACCAAAATAACTATCAGCGAGAAAAAAAATATATATGGGGGAGATGTTGTAATGTTCCTACCTAACAAAACAACAAAAAATTAAAAATTTAATTATCCTTAAAAAATTGTGGGTCAGAAAAAAAAATGGGGGAGATGTTATAATGTTCCTACTTAACAAAATAAAATAAAAGTAAAAATTTGAATTATCCACAAAAAAATATTGGCCTTGCACATGGTTTTAAAACCATGTGCAAGGCCTCCTAAACAACCCATGGTTTTATTGTACATGGTTTTGGAGGGCCTTACAAATGGGCTTAAAACCATGTGCAAGGCCTCCTAAACAGCCCATGGTTTTATTGTACATGGTTTAGGAGGGCCTTGCAAATGGTTTTAAGACCATGTGCAATGCCAACTAAACAAACCATGGTTTTAGGAGGTCCTTGCACATGGTTTTAAAACCATGTATGGGGGAGATGTTGTAATGTTCGTTCCTAACAAAATAAAAAAAAATAATAAAAAATATTATATGTCGGCCATAAATAATATTAAATATTAATAATAAAGATATTATATGTCGACTTTAAATAAAAACTTGTGTCTTCTAGTTTGAATCAAATCAATGGCTATATATAGGACACATCAAAGTTGATAGCTCTTTGAGTGCAATACCCAAGAAGAGTTTTTTCACCTCGAGATATTTGATCCCTCTATGCGCTTGATAGAGCCGAGGATTTGGATCTAGGGTGGTATTAAATTCATACATACCACACATTTAAGCACTGCTTGCAGAACTCGAGTGTGATCGTATTTGATGTCATGGGTTGCCTTCTTCTCCTCCTTGGTGTGCAGCTCCTATGATGTTGTATGGGTGGGATTGAGATTCACATCTTCATGGATTGAAGAAGAGGATGCATTGTCTAAAAAGTGCCCTTAAATTGTTGGGAAATGACCTATTATTATATGGAAGAGGAGAATGTTACAATATGTAATATGATGAATTATGTGGTATATTGGTAAAATATCATTTAAAGGCATAAAATAACTCTAATATTATAAAATAGAGTTATCCTACATGCATCATTGTAATTATATCCTTTGTAACCATTCTCTATATAAAGAGCAGGGTAATTTTTAGGGGCAAAATTTTGCCAATTGGCTATTTTTTGGGTTTTTTTCAAAAACTAAATTCGCTATTTGGTCATTTTTAGTGTTTAATATCACCTATATTTACATAAAATATGTTTTTTTGTCATAATATTCACCAAAATTTACACATTTTAGTGTTAATTTTATGTTTCATATTTAATATTCGCCTACCTATCTATAAACATATTCTTTTCAATCCAAAACAATCGCCTAAAATACTATACTTAAGTATAATATTAGAATCCTTAAAAAATACCCTGATAAAGAGGTGGAAATTCATTTATCCCACATGTGTTATGTGATGTATTGTAATCCAAATCTCTTGGTATATAAGAGAGGTGAAGGAGACCCTTTTGGGTATGTGGTTATTGTAGTTCATGGCACACATCACATGTTGTGTATGTCATTTGTACACACATGATTGTGACATGATTGGGTGATGGAGCTTGATGTGATGCATATGTGAGGATTCCATGTAATATTGGAGATCTATTTTCAGAATAATGGAAGATGCAACCCTTCCTGTGGACGTATCCCATATTGGGTGAACCACATATATTGGTGTTCTCTTTTCTCCAATTTTATTTCATTCTTTATGTTTCTTGGTAGATAGAAGGATAGAATAGCCCCATATTTTATATTGTGTTATGATATTATTTCATATGTTCACAATATTCTAACAGAGAAGACCAAGAAGGATGGAAGAGTAGGCCCAATAATTTGAATAAATTAAGACTAATTTTAAATGCATGTATACCGCATGTTCAAGCGCCACTTACAGAAATCGAGTATGATCCTCTTTGATGACATGGATTGTCTTCTTCTCCTCGTTGATGTGTTTCTCTTGTGATTCTATCTATATGGGCTCAAGATACACATCTCCATGGATTGAAAAATAGGATGCATTGTATGAAAGTTCCCTTAAATTGTTGGGTAATGGCCTATTATTATATGGAAGACGAGCATACTGGGAAGGATGGAAGAGTAGGGGATTATTGATATTGCGATGAATTGACAATGAAACTGACAACCATTAGGTTCTTTGGATGCCAATGGTGAAGCTACACTTAATTATGTTCATGGTGGAAAGAAATGGCAAAATTTTAGTTGGGTGGAATGAATGAAACATAGTATTAGATTATCTTTCATAATGTCATTCTTGTTGCAGTAAAGTACCAATGGGAAGGTGAATCCTGCTATTCTATATAATTTATTTGAATTGAACCCACATAATTTTCACATCAAAGTAAGTTACACATTATTCCATCAGTCAATTTATTTTTCACTGGGTTGAGGCCTGGAAATTCGCAGGCAACAACAGTAAGGGATTCTCCCCAGTCAACGTTCCCAAATAGCCCGTGACTGTTTGGTGTAAGGAATCCATCCGATTTGCAGTCCGGCTACCGTAGGTCAAGTAACAAAACTAAAAGAGTTTACTGGTTGCGGTCCAGTCCACCGTATATGTTTTTTGTATTTTGACTTAAAGTATGATATGCACGTGTCTAATTAACATGCAAGGTGATAAAGGATGCAAGGAGTAGTCACAAAGTGATGCGCAGGTTCTTACCTTTTGTCTTAGAAATCACAAGCATCTAAATCACATACACAGAAATAAAGTAAATCTAACTATCTACCTATCCCTTGGGAGCCGAAATGTAACTTATCAATGAGTAATGTATATTGTACATGCATTATAAAGAGAAATTACAGATAGCTGATATTCCTTCACACAACACATGAACTATTAAAGATATGTAGACAATCAGATATCTAATTGCTTATGAACAACATTCATTACTCATGGTGGTAATTTCACAGAATAAACCAGAAATCATTCAAACAAGAACATAGGCCCTCAGAGTTAGAACGATCTCACAGTTAATGGAAAAAACTGAAAAATGAAATAGTTCATCTTCCACCAATCCATAGCATAACATTTGAAAGTCCCACCAAAATTTCTCTGATAGGCAAACACTAATTCTTTATTGCAAAAAAAGTAGTTCTTCTTACAATATCTCCTTCCTTGTCTTACTGGGAAAAAGCCCCTTGTTCTTCTAAATCCTTCATATTTATACAAAAGGAATAAGACTGTTGGGCTGCCTACGAATAGCTCTTGGGCTTCCCCAACTTTTCGCCTTCCAAGACTTTGCTTTCACTAAGTGCTTACAAAATTACAACATATTACAAAAAATGAACCAATACTCACGAGGAGGGTCCCGCTTGGGCATTTAGAAATTTATTCCAAGCTAAAGCCTCTGAGGCGAGGCCTTCAAACTCAGAAGGTTCCAAAAAATGAATATTTATCTTGAACTTTGCAGCCTGGTTCTTGATGGCTTCAATTCTGGCTGCACTCAACCGAAGCTGATCTTCTAATAGCTGCACACTGACTGCGGAATGATCTACCTCATTCCTTAAGGTCTGGTCATCGAGAGATTTAATGTGCTATATTTTGCTTTCCTCTTCTTGGTACCTTTTCTGCAAAATTTCCACAAACAAGTTGTGGTCTGGAAAAGCATCCAGTCTCTTCTCAGCTTCTAATTGGCATCGGTTATAGGTAATCAGGAGCCTTCTGAAGAATTTTGTACATGCTCCTTTCATCTTTCTAATAGCCTTTTTGAATTCCTTGGTCGTGTTAATAACAAACTCCAGTAAGTCGTAATCTTGCTTAAGGGTCTGTCGATCTTTCGAGGGCAGCTCTGCAGGAACTTCGTCATTGTCCTCTAGCCTTTCCATCCTTGCTGTCAGGACTTCCAGTATGTCCTGAGATCTATCAAAAAAATACGAGGAGGTCTCCAAAATCTCCTCCAACCAACCATCTATTTGCAAAACCCTGCATCTCTCATCTTCTATGGTCGTCTGCAGCTGGAGCATCTTGGCCTTTTGTGCCAACACATGTTCCTTAAAAGGTTGGAGATTAACATGTTGTTCTTTAGCTTCCTCCAAAGCTGTTGTCAGAGATGTAATATTCTCTTGAATTTTTGTCTCTTGTTCCTGATATTGCCTCTCATTTGCCTCCAAGGTGGTCTTTTGTAGCTCTAGATCCTCTATCTTTCCTAGCAGTTGCTCCTTCTCTGCCCTTAACTCCTAATATTCTTGTTGTATTCTCTCGAGAAACTCCTGGGTGGTCTCCATAGATCTTTTTTCTGCTTGGAGAACCTGCAATTCAGCCTTTGAAGAATTTATCTCCTTTTGCACATCTTCAAATTTTCTCTTCAACTTGTTGTTTTCTTCTCTTTCCTTTCTTAGTGTGTCCTTTAGTTGAGAAGAAGACTTCTTAGACTACTCTAGATCAGTCATTATCTTATCTACATTGTCCTCTGTGGCGTGGATCAATGCAGCCCCTGCTCTAATAGTGAATCTGGGATCTCGATCTGTTCCATATACAATGGTCGTATCAGTTATCATCTTCCCAGATAGACCCCCTGTTTCAATCTTCTTTTCAGTTCTTTTCACTATCCTTCTTCTTTCCTTGTCATAGAATATAGTATTAAAATCAGGGACTTCTTCCCCTATATTATGTTCAAAGGGGACCAGTCTAAGTGTGGGGACCATAGACTATCCAGGTGTACTGACAGTAGGTACTTCTGGGTCCTGCACATTGGGGTTCTCCATGTCCTAGGTCTGAATGTCAGCTATGTCAGCGGCTGACTGTTCTGTCGCTGTCTGGGTCAGCTTCATCCTCTCTGCCTCTTGTTTCTGAAGCTCCTTATCTAGCTTCCTTTTTCTTTCTTCTTCTTCAAGTCTGGCGTCTTCTTCCACTTTTCTGGCTGCCTCTTATGCAGCTCTTCTTTTCTCTTCTTCTTCTCCCTTCAGCCACCCCTCGGCTTCTTGGGCTAACCTTTGGGCTTCTTCGTTTCTTTTCCTGGTTTCCTCCTCGGCCTTTGCTTACTCATCCTGCCCCTTTCCACCTTTGGTGGTGATCTTCTTTTTGAACCTTTTCCTCAAGGCTATTATGTTCAATGCACTGCAGAAGACGGACTCTTCTCTGTCCCAATGGTGGGTGTATTCAAAGTGGACATTGGCCTCTTTGCAGTGCTCAGCAACCTTTTTGTGGGATTCATTACTATGGAAGGGCATTTCACCAAAATGAAACTTTTCCAATTCCTCCACAAATTCATCTACCTTCTTCACTCTGGTAAACTTCTAACTCCCTAACCTGAAAGGAAAAGGAGGATATGTAGCCTTCTTGTGTTCAAATAAAAAGCTTCCTATGCCATCCAGGAAGACTTGCCTAACGGCCTCTTTATGAACTATATGGTCTGTGGCATATTTGGGCAGTAGGGACGGTGCTCTAGAGCCTCCAAACATTCTAAAATAGAGCTCCTCCTCATTCAGGTAATAATCAGCATATTACTTGATCACCTGCAGTTCCTCCTCAAACATGCAGTCACATTATTTTAGGAAAATAAGAGTATACAATGGCATGATAAAATGTTCACAGACCTCTCTATAGTGACTGTGGTGCTTATGAGCCCACAGTGGCTTGTATGTGGAGTAGACAGGTATCCTTTCTTGGTCCCAAATGCACCTTAGGTCGGGGAAAGGTTGATTGCACAGTATGCAATCAATGAGTATGACGCTCATGTAAAATTCTAACCTCTTTTGGGACACTCCTCCCAAATCTAAGGCCATACAAGCTGAAAGACTATTCGACACTATGTTGGCCCAGTTGAAAATGGTCCCCTATGTCAAGACATAAAAAATAATTAGCATCCACTCCAATTTGAATCCTTTTCCATGAGCTCTTCCAAAAATTCTATTGAGCATTAAGGAAATGAACCTGTAAGGGGTCCTTAAGCTCGCAGTATCATATTCTCCCGTTGGCCTAGTTCTAAAGTTTCTTCTAGGAAAGAGCATCCTCTTGAGGGTCTCAACGAGGTCCATTCTAATGTTTCTTAGCCAATCTTTAGTTAAAAATATTTGTGCTTCGGGAAGGTGGTATTCCAAGGCTACATATCCTGGGCTATAGGCAGCATAGCCTTGTTTGTCAACATTCTCAAGAATCATAGTAGTTACATCTGCCCTGGGAAAAATCCACCCAATCACTTCAGAGCATGGAAAGAGCTCTGGTCTTGTAGCAATCTTCATTAGTGAAGACCTTCCTATATTGGCATATATTCCTTCTTCCTCAAAGCCTATATGAGGCACCTCTTAGTGCGTGATCAACCTGTAGATGTCTCCCCACTGATACTCAGGCTCGACACCAGTTATACATTTGGTATATTCATAAATATATTTGGTCTTGGTGATGACTTCTATGTCGAGATATTCTTCGACCACAGGTGCCTTCTTCTTGTTCCACTTAGACATTCTGAGTTCGGAGGAATCTTCCTGTCACATATAAAATTGTAACTGTTAGGCTATTTCCGGATAAATTGCAGATATTGAGATAACAATGTAAAGTGCTTTACCTCATATGTGTTTAACATGATGACAGTTAATTAAATGAAGCAAATATGTTCACGCTAATATTCCTGTCTAGCACTAAAATCGGCTCAGTTAACAAAGCTTGAGTGGGAAACAAAGTCTACATTAAAATGAGGAAACCTCGGGCTCTCTATGGGCACCATGACTACTACGCTACGTAGGATCGTAGGAGCACCTATTCAAGTTACTCAATGGGGGTGCCTCAATAAAACACTGCAGATGCATTCTATGATCAGTCTTGGGTTGGGCGGTGCTATGCTACTCCGGATCGGCTCGGGTCCGAATCCGGCTGTGAACCGGGTCGCTTCGAAACAATGAGGTAAAGCACGGCCTTGGTTTGAGGATGTGGGAAACCTGAGTGGGGGAAACCAATCCAAAATTTTACAGGGAGGCCATGAAAAACCTTCCCCACATGGCCCATCAAAATAGGAGGCAGACTGGTGCAGACAACATAACGGCTGTCTACACCAATTTCCCCAACCATAAGTGCAGGGTCGAAAATCATAACGGCCGCGGAGGAAAACTACCCTGTGGGCCACAAAACGCCCCACTAACAGTTACGCTACATGCCCCCAACATATATACATGTAAACGACGGGGACCAAGAAAAAAAGGTCATGAAAACCTAACCGTGGAACAATAATCAAAACGCTCAGCTCGAACGGAACGAAATAATGCATATAAGAGCCTACCTGGCACTGCTGCACAACTGGCGGGAGGAATACTGCTAGGCTTCCACAGTTGAGCCACCTGGGAACACGGGTACACTGATAGCGGGGGTCCTGGTAGGCTCAATCGAAAATGAAAGCATAGCAAAAATGACAATGACAGTCCAAAATAGCAATAGAATAATTGACTTACCCGACCCCAAATATATATGGTCAACCATAAGCAGCGGGTGAAACATCGGACGGCAAAAACACAAGGATCGGAGGTCACAAGAACATCTCCTCCCGCAACGTCGGGTGGTAAAACAACTAGGAGAACTACCGAGACACCCGGGAGAAGCCAATAACGCATCGGAGCTCGCATGACTAAATGTCGGAGCGATAGGAGGATAAGGAGCTGCAATGGCGGAAACATAAAAGACATTCAGTTCTGCAACTTGGAAAAATCAGAGACAAAACTTGAACAAAAACATCGGGTTTGTGGGAAACAAAATCAAACCGCCGAGCAGAAAACCTTCTTCAAAGCTGCAACGGCGGAAACTTAAACTTTAAGGATCGGTGAAATAAATCAACAGAATCAGAAAAAATGAGGTGATGCGCCATCTACCACTGCAAAATACTTAGAGACAATACATCCCGATGGAAAACCAAATGACAGCCTATTGAGATAGAGTTCATCGGAGAAAAATATCGGAGCTAGTTGCTTATCACTCTTCCGCAACAGCGGGAGCGCAAATGACTAAACTTCTTACTCAAATACTCAACAATGCGTTCGATGGCAAGGTAAATTGAAACATTTCTGGAATTAGGAATAATCTTTCTGGAGAATCATCAAACCAAATCAAAAGTCAAACCAAAATAAGCAAGAGGAGGGTCCCAAAAATTTTTGAATTTTGGGAAAATGTTGCAGCTGCAACAATTGGCGACTACCTAGTGAACCCCAGATTTCTGACTTAACTTATTCCCAGTAAAAGACTGTCTGGCTCTAAGTTGAATTCTTCTAGATGCTTGTATTCCTAAGTTGGCTAACCCATGCATTTAAATCACTGAGAAGCAGTCCATTCTTCGGGTAGTGAGATATTCAAAATATTTTCCAGTCTGAATAACTCTTTTGAGGCTTAATAAGTGAGATTTATTTTACCCATGTCCTTAGGTAGTTTCTAGCTTGGACACCACGGGATTGTAACATATGGTAAACAATACTATCCCCTTTGTTCCTCATTCCCATGCCATTGCACTTTTGTGCCATTTGAAATTTAGTTCTTTTGAGTCCTCCATCTGCCTTTCTTTCTGAATTTTATTCAGGCTCCTCTATCCATAGTGTCCTTTTGTGTGAGAGAAGAATTTACTTTTCATCTCACGGACAGAGATGAACTTTTGGCAATTTGAAAGTCATGTTTCCGATACTTTGCTTTGATATGGATTGTTTCTTTAAGGAGTTCTGACTCTTGATGGCCTTTAGGCTTTCTGAAATCATGGCATGGGATCATTTATATATAGTAAACTATTTACCTTGCTTCCTCTCCGTGGGTCCTTTGCCATCACTCCCTTGGACATTTTAAATGTGAAATGGATGGAGCCTCGAAATAGTATTCCAAACCTTGGAATTCTGAGTTATTTACAAGGGGTTAAGTAGGACTTCAATGAATGCATGACCAATTAGGAACACTTCCTACTAGAAGACATTCTATTGGTTAAATGCAGAGTCTCTTGCCCAAGATTTTAGTTAATTAAGAACCCTGATGTTTCCATTGCAACCAAAATTTTGCCTTATTCAAAACCAAAACAACTAGCAACCAAGATTTAAACCAAAAGAAAACAGCATCGAAGCATTAAACCAAAAAGGAAAACAACATCCATTTATTTATGTACAAACGAAAAAGAAAATTGTGTGCCCACCCTTAAAAATTATTCAAACTAACGAGTGAAAGGGCTAGGCTGTAGTGTAGATCAAAACCTATCCATGGTCTAATTGTGCTATTTTTGAAATCAAAACCATGTCTACTAGTCTACAGTCATCCTTATCAGCCTGAGGAAGTTGAAGGAGCTCATACTGAGCATCAATCCTAGAACCGCCCTTTCCTAAGGTATGATATCTTAATTCAAGCTCTGTTAGATAATTTCCCAGGACAAAATCAGCAGATTCATTTCCTTCCCCTAGCTTAGTGATGGTATGTTTCATGTAAGGTTCTCTCAAAATTTTAATCTGGTTTGGGGTACCCTTATGAGGTAACCATAAATGAGACCAGTCCGAAGCAAAATAACCTTTTAACCTGGCAGACCAATCTCGGTTTAGAATAAGCCCATATCCACCCGGTATGTTTGCCACCATAATGTCAATAAATTGACAAATCTTGTTATTTGCAGATAAGCATATGAGAACATTCTTCATTTATCCCACTACTTTGACACTTGTTCTGTCCAGTTGAACTACCTCCCAGGCTGTAGGCTTTGGCTGCCCATTAATCTTTTTGCAGACTTCAAATGGCATAACATTTACTGATGATCCAAAATCTACCAAGCAATTATGCACATTATGATTCAGTATTTCTAGAGTCAAAAGAAAAGGTGGGGTTTTAGCTTTTTCTTCCCAAATTGGTTCGATGTCTTCTTCCCCCGGTTGGTTTTTAGGCTCCTCAATTTTTTTAGTGTTTTCTTTGTTAACATCTACTTGTCCTTCCATAAGCTTGGCCTGTTTGTCGGTTTGCTCTATTTCCTGGTTGACAGTAGTGACTTTGGGTGTTTCATCTTTAACATTGTCATTTATTTGTCTCTTGACATTCTTTTGCAACTTCTTAATCTTTGAAATTGTTGCATGGTCTTTAATTATCAGATCCATGTCTTTTGTTGCTGTTGGTATGTTTTCGGGTTTAAGAATGCTTCCTTCTGTGTCGAAAAGTGAGACACCATCCCATAAGAACATGGTATCCTATTCTTGTTTCTCGGTGGTCTTCTTATTCTTTTCTTTTCCCTTGGTATCTTTTGTCAATTTAGAATCCAAGAGTTGGTTCATTACCAATGTCATTGAATTTAACCATTGAGGACAATTATTTTCAGAATGAGGTTGTTGGTGAAAAGTGCAAAAGTTGTCCCCCCCTACCTATGTTATATTCATTGATGCTGAATTAGGTGGAGGGATTTTCAATTGGTTGTTATCCTCCCTTTTTTGGTAGTAGGTTTTATAAGTTTTCTGAACTTCCCTTTCTTTCTCTAGCTCTATTATTCAGTTGGAGAGTTTTTGAATCATTTTTAGGATTCCCTCAAAATCATGTGATTGCTCCTCTTTAGGTTTAGACAGTAATAAGGCTCTTCTCCCAGCGGTTTTTTTCTCAGGTAGCTCGGGATAATATTCTAAACTTTCCCTTTCAGCCTCTACCCTTTCTGCCTCTTCATAAGTCTCTGCCAATGTAGGTCTAGCCTTCATTTTGGAAAACATGGCCAGCTCAGGTCCCAGGGCTGAGGTATAATATTCAATTAAGACCTTGTCTGAGGGTCTGTCAGTTTTAGAAAATTTCTTGAGGTATGTTGAAAACCTTTGAGTGAAATAATGTACCTTCTCATTTTTTTTTTTTTTTTTAAGCAAAACCTTTCATTAGTGATGCATGTGTCTTTTGGGCTGCGTATTTACTTCTGAAAATCCTTTCAAAGGTGTCCCAATCAGGAATAGAGTTTGCAGGCAAACTGAAATACCAGGATGTTGCTGCTCCTTTAAGGGTATGCGGGAACAATATACAGACAACATCCTCGTACTCCCCGTCCCTTAACCCTTCTATTGCTAAATATAATCTTTGCAAGTGGTCATCCACAACAATCTTTTCATCGGGATCAAAATTAGGCAGCAACTTCTCAAAAGCTTGAGGTAGGTTATGCAATGGAGGTGTTAGGTTCAAAGGTGATCTAGCTTTCCAAGCCCACGGTGGGTTGGGCTGATTCACATTTATACCATCCATGAGCAAAGGTGAGAGAACAGGAATCTGAGTAAGGAGCAACATAAGGTGAAATCGGGCTTACTTACTTCAAAGGTGGAACCAAAACCTGTAAGTCTGCTTCTACCAGTTCTTCCAGACCCTAAGTACTTGGGTCAGGACAAAGCTTCCAAAATATTGTTGGTGTGGTAATCTTGGGAAAATAGGTTTCATTGGCCAGCCATGCATTGGAAGCCCTCCTTCTAGCGCCAAAAACTATTGAGGCCTAGAAATTCGCAGGCAACAACAGTAAGGGATTCTCCCCAGTCAATGTTCCCAACTAGCCCATGAATTTTTGGTGTAGGGAATCCATCTGGTTTGTGGTTCAGCTACCGTAGTTCAAGTAACAAAACTAAAAGGGTTTACCAGTTGCGGCCCAGTCCACCGTATATGTTTTTGTATTTTGACTTAAAGTATGATATGCACGTGCCTAATTAACATGCAAGGTGATAAAGGATGCAAGGAATAGTCACAAAGTGATGCACAGGTTCTTACCTTTCTTCTTAGAACTCACAAGCATCTAAATCACATACACAGAAATAAAGTAAATCTAACTATCTACCTATCCCTGGGGAGCATAAATGTAACTTATCAATGAGTAATGTATATTGTACATGCATTATAAAGAGAAATTACATATAGCTGATATTCCTTCACACAACACATGAACTATTAAATATATTTAGACAATCAGATAGCTAATTGCTTATGAACAACATTCATTACTCATGGTGGTAATTTCACAGAATAAACCAGAAACAATTCAAATAAGAACATAGGCCCTCAGAGTTAGAACGATCTCACAGTTAATGGAAAAAATTGAAAAATGAAATAGTTCATCTTCCACCAATCCATAGCATAACATTTGAATGTCCCACCAAACTTTCTCTGACAGGCAAACAATAATTCTATATTGCAAAAAAAAATTAGTTCTTCTTACAATATCTCCTTCCTTGTCTTACTGGGAAAAAGCCCCTTGTTCTTCTAAGTCCTTTATATTTATACAAAAATAATAAGATTGTTGGGCTGCCTACGAATAGCTCTTGGGCTTCCCCAAATTTTCGTCTTCCAAGACTTTGCTTTCGCTAAGTGCTTACAAAATTACAACATATTACAAAAAATGAACCAATATTCATGACGAGGGTCCCGCTTGGGCATTTAGAAATTTCTTCCAAGCTAAAGCCTCTTAGGTGAGGCCTTCAAACTCAAAAGGTTCCAAAAAATGAATATTTATCTCGAACTTTGCAGCCTGGTTCTTTATGGCTTCAATTCTGGTTGCACTCAACCGAAGCTGATCTTCTAATAGCTGCACACTGACTGCAGAATGATCTACCTCATTCCTTAAGGTCTGGTCATCGAGAGCTTTAATTTGCTGTATTTTGCTTTCCTCTTCTTGATACCTTTTCTGAAAAATTTCCACAAACAAGTTTTGTTCCGGAAAAGCATCCAGTCTCTGCTCAGCTTCTACTTGGCACCGGTTATAGGTAATCAAGAGCCTTTTGAAGAATTATGTACATGCTCCTTTCGTATTTCTAACAGCCTTTTTGAATTCCTTGGCTGTGTTAATAGCAAACTCCAGTACGTCGTAATCCTGCTTAAGGGTTTGTCGATCTTTTGAGGGAAGCTCTGGAGGAACTTCGTCATTGTCCTCTAGCCTTGCCATCCTTGCTGTCAGGACTTCTAGGATGTCCTGAGATCTATCAACAAAATACGAGGAGGTCTCCAAAATCTCCTCCAACCGACCATCTATTTGCAAAACCCTGCATCTCTCATCTTCTATGGCCATCTGCAGCTGGAGCATCTTGGCCTTTTGTGCCAGCACATGTTCCTTAAAAGGTTGGAGATTAACCTGTTGTTATTTAGCTTCCTCCAAAGCTGCTATCAGAGATGTAATCTTCTCTTGAAGTTTTGTCTCTTGTTCCTGAGATTGCCTCTCATTCGCCTCCAAGGTGGTCTTTTGTAGCTCTAGATCCTCTATCTTTCCTAGCAGTTGTTCCTTCTCCGCCCTTAAATCCTGATATTCTTGTTGTATTCTCTCGAAAAACTCCTGGGCAGTCTCCATAGATCTTTTTTCTGCTTGGAGAACCTGCAATTCAGCCTTGAATACTTTATCTCCTTTTGCACATCTTCAAATTTTCTCTTCAACTTGTTGTTTTCTTCTCTTTCCTTTCTTAGTGTGTCCTTTAGTTGAGAAGGAAAACTACCCCGTGGGCCACAAAACTCCCCACTGATAGTTACGCTACATGCCCCCAGTATATATACATGTAAACGACGGGGACCAAGAAAAAATGGTCGTGAAAACCTAACCGTGGAAAAATAATCGAAACGCTTAGCTCAAACGGAATGAGATAATGCGTACAAGAGCCTACCTGGCACTGCTGCGTAACTGGTGGGAGGAATACTGCTAGGGTTCTACGGTTGAGCCACCTGGGAACATGGGTACACCGATAGTGGGGGTCCTGGTAGGCTCGATCGAAAATGACAACACAGTGAAAATGAAAATGACAGTCCAAAATAGCAATAGAATAATCGACTTACCCGACCCCAAATATATATGGTCAACCATAAGCGGCGGGTGAAACATCGGACGGTGAAAACACAAGGATTGGAGGTCACAAGAACATCTCCTCCTGCAATGTCAGGTGGTAAAATAACTAGGAGAACTGTCGAGACACCCGGGAGAAGCCAATAACGCATTGGATCTCTCATGACTAAACGTCGGAGCGATAGGAGGATAAGGAGCCGCAATGGTGGAAACGTAAAAGACATTCAGTTCCACAACTTGGAAAAATCAGAGACAAAAATTGAACAAAAACATCGGGTCTGTGGGAAACAAAATCAAACCATTGGGCAGACAACCTTCTTCAAAGCCGCAACGGCGGATCGGTGAAATAAATCGATGGAATCGAAAAAAATGAGGTGATGCGCCATCCACCACTGTGGAAGACTTAGAGACAATACGTCCCGATTGAAAACTAGATGACAGCTGATAGAGACAGAGTTCATTGGAGAAAAATATCGGAGCTAGTTGCTTATCACTCTTCCGCAACGGCGGGAGTGCAAATGACTAAACTTCTGACTCAAATACTCAACAATGCGTTCGATGGAAAGGTAAATTGAAACATTTAATGAAACATTTCTGGCATTAGGAATAATCTTTCTGGAGAATCATCAAACCAAATCAAAAGTCAAACCAAAATAAGCAAGAGGAGGGTCCCGAAATTTTTTGAATTTTGGGAAAATGTTGCAGCTGCAACACACTACTGCTACCTCTTTTACCTATGCTCCTATCTACAAACCCTCAAACATATTCACAATTGAAACCCTACATTTCAAAAAAATGCAAGAATGAGGGTTGGAATCTAAAAGATACATACCTTGGAGGAAATTTCAGTTCTCATCTTGCTTCCTCACAAATTCAACCACGAAATCGATGAGATTTCCCCCCCTCAGTTTAATGGTCCTTAGCCCAGTTGTTTCCAACCCCAGAATGGCCAAAGATGAAGTTGTTAGGATTGAAGACCTAGCCATAACACATTTTATTTAATATATCCATGGTACTAGGATCAAGATCCATGAGCAAAACACAGGGATAAAATCTTCCACACCTAGATTGAATTAAACATTAACCCTTTCAAGTTGTAGATAAGAAGTGTCATGGTATTTCCCAATGGGATCGATGTCATGCTCATAAGAGAAAACCTCCCACAACTTGGAATTGATTTGGTTGCCACATTGAACGCCTTGGATGTTCTTTGTCAGTTCATCTTGGTGATGGTTTGATATGTAGTCTTTAGATGTGGTTCCCTAAATTGCTAAACAATTTCTATCACGCCAATAGGTTTTTCAATTTTTTTTTACTAAATGTTATCATTTATAAAGGCGGATATTCTATAATTATAATTTATAATTTATAAAGGTTTTCCATTTTGTTTGTTTTTGAAAATGATATAATTTATAAAGGTGGGTATTATATAATTATAATGTTATAATGTTATAATTTATAAAGTTTTTTCAAATTTTTTGTTTTACAAAATGTTATAAGTTATAATGTTGTGTATCCCATAATTATAATTTATAATTTATAATTTACAGTTTGCAACAACAAGATAAATTGAATGAGAATAAACATAATTAATTAAAAAAGAACAAAAAGGAGCATTACCATATGAATTAAAAAAATAATGTTTATTCTTTGGATCAAGTTTCGATTCCCAAGAAGAAAGAGGGACCATTGAGATCACTATAATTGTTGTCAAATCTAGTAGTCATTATACAAGTAACATGCAAATATAAATCCTCGGAGGCCTCTAGATACAAAATAGAATATCATTCCAACATTATGGTTATAGAATCACATGTGCAAACCCTATACAATGGTGTCCAAAAATACTTCGTTAGTGGATTCAAAAATCAATGCACAATCTATTTGTAGATATGTCATACAATCAATGACCACTGTCATCGAGTGACAATGTGAATAGAAAAATATTTTCTTGGCTTCTAAAAATGTTCCTAATCAATTTGACCTCTTTTGTTGAGTAAGACTGTCCAATCGTCCTCTCTATTTCCAATTGTCCTCCATCTCATATTGTTGGTTGTTATTCTAGTAAGTCTCCTAAACAACTCCTCTTTGTCATCATCATCATTAACTACAATTTCCACGCTCATATACAATGAAAAATCCTCCGACTCATAATGGGAAAAATTTAGGGACACCCTTTTGAATGCCCTTCTATTCATGGTTATTTGTTACGGTGGTCACATTCCTATTGGTATTCCTTTTCTACTACACATGCACATAATTTATTCGTTTTTATATGGGTTTTTAACATTTGTTGTGTTGGGTTATATGGGTGGGGGAGTGGGAATTCTTATAGTGCAAGATTTTTCTATACCCATTGACTATTTTACTTTTCCATTTGTGCTATTTAATTTTTCTATGGTTGGGGTGTTTTCTATTTTTATGTGTAAAGTGCCCATAATTTTCACCCAGGGGTACTTGGTACTCATAGGAATGCTTATCACATTCTAGTTTACTATGCTCCCTAAGTGGAATTCATGGGTGTTGCATGTTGTAATGGAAATATATGATGTTATTGTTGTTCGCATCTCTGGTAGCCCTCCCAAAATTTTGGTAGAGCTCACTATTTTAAGAGATGAGGAAATACTTGCTTTGGTTTACAAGCTCACCCTGCTACAAGGAAATCCCACATTGTTGTCCCTAAGCATGATAATAAAAATTTCCTACTTCCTCACCCTCACCCTACTGAAAGTGAAGACAAATATGAATATCCAATAGACCCATCACCCCACACTTCCTCCATCCATGCGAACATTGGAAAATTCCCTCCTGCAACAGCAGAGGGGGGCATTTGGAAGAAGTCAACAGGTTCAAGTGCAAGATATGTGTTATTTAAATCCTTGCATTCATGAGGTGATGACAACATTGTTTCTGCTTCTACATCGCGATGACAACACTGTATCTTCTTCTGCATCACTACCCCACCAGGTTTCCTCACTCGTTTCCTTAACAACAATAACACATTAGACCTTGGAGACGATGTACAACGAAAATTGAAAATGAACGATCTATGTTCGTTGTTGTCTCACAAGTAAGTATTTTCATGTCTATTTGAATCCCATTCACATTCATTGTACAATAAATCAAACCCACATTTTCCTTTATTAGGAGGGTTTATTTTTGGTTTTGTTAAGGGAAGGAAGGGAGCGTTTGAAGGCATAAATGCAAAAATCCCAATCCCATCATGTTTGTATATGTCTCTGCATATAGAATCTTAAATCCCATTTGAGTGCGACCTCCGCTCTCTATCACTGTCATCTTGTGTCAAAAATCCTTGTAATGTAGAATACAATGGTGAAGAACCCACTTAGTGATTTACATATGTTGAAGAAGAAGTCATCACCTGAGGGGCACTTCCATGTGAAGTTCCTCTTAGTGAGGAGATGTGGTTTAAGGGGTACTTTCATGTCAGTCATAGAAATTCTCCTCCTTTCTTTATGATCAAGTTTTCTTTGAAATGGGATGTTTCCACGAGACCATATTGTTAACCACTTGGTATTTCTAGGTGTTTCACATGAAAATAAACATTGGGAAAAATCCTAAGCCTCAATAGAGTAAAAAGTGGTGTTGTTGAGTTAGCATGGTTGGATGATGTTTCTCTATAACATATAAGGACGGACATAACCCATTACCATCAGTCATGGTCATTGAAGCATGCATTCTCGTTAAGCCAAATTAACTATCAACTAATCATATTTTTATTTAGCTAAGTTATCATCAATATTGTTTAATATTTTTACCTAGCCTTGATTACTTATTCATGATTTTGTGAGAATCACACCTTGATGGATAAAACCTAACCTATTTTTTATTTCTTGCTAAATTATTATACCAGCAATTATTGAGCATGTTCACAATGAAACAAATCCATATTGTGCACATTACAATCCCACCTTGAATTTTCAAAACAATTTTTAAGTGTGTTGACAATGATACAATTCCATATTGTGCACATTACATTCTCGGCTCAAAGTTTCTTATTTGATTAATTGATTAGGGATTTCACAACTGGACAATGCTTACATAATTCGTTTTAATTATTTATGTCATGGATTATGGGTATAATTTATACCAAAAATGAGCTGGATCTTCAAACATTATGACATGACTACAATCCAAACAAGTTATAGAGAGACGTCTAAAATAAATAAATTTTTATTATGATACATAAAGTCAACACACATTATATTGCTATCACAACAACTTTATACAAACATACAAATACTAGTGATCCATTTTAGTCTCATACGAGGATCCAAAACACCCACACTATAAAAAGGACATGAAATTAACCTATCATATTGACATTGAATTGGCCCATTATCGAAGCAATTGCAATCCAAAATCAACTCCTATACATAAAAACCAAATAAATATAATCAATTAAATAAAGAAGATGTTTATTGCCAATGATATAAAAAGATTACTACATGGAGCAATGTTAAAGGACAAATCAAAGTATGTTGACACAAATTCTTTGACAGGGGTTCATGCTCTGTCGACACCCTTAACTCAACAATCTCCCTGAGCACCATCCTAGACAAGTTTTACCATGTCTAGCAACACCTGCGAAGAAGATGAAGTCTCACCTGATATGTTCGAGGGAGAACTGTCGG
This sequence comes from Pseudotsuga menziesii, assembly GCA_001517045.1. Classification (NCBI taxonomy): domain Eukaryota; kingdom Viridiplantae; phylum Streptophyta; class Pinopsida; order Pinales; family Pinaceae; genus Pseudotsuga; species Pseudotsuga menziesii. The sequence continues at coordinate 595,348 of LPNX010084985.1, read as the reverse complement.
AACCACATTTTCGTAGTAAGAAGGAGGACTGTGCATCTATTGTGTAACTATAACAACATTACTTCAAAGATCCAGATAAAGGTTTAATTTCATGAAATCATATCAGATCGCTTCAACATATTTAGATCACGACAATACCATTACTTAGAAACAGATCGATCACCATAACATGATTTAAAACACATAAAAATCACATCATTCAGAAAGAACATTCATTCTGCAGTACTGGTTCATTCACGTTACATCATTCAACACAGGAAAAGTAGAAGTGATAAAACACAGTATTTCCATCAACTTTTTTCATGTCATATTGCATCAAAATAGGGTCTCAAAAACATCTTCACAGTTACAACAAAACATAAATAAGTCTTCCACAGAGCACAGTTCAACATTCATCATAAGATCCAAGATATCATCACATAAGTGCCTAAGGGATCTAGATGTCTTCACTTAAGAATGTCTTCAACATTACATTCCTATCCCTATTTATAGGCTTCCACCTTTTACAAAATGGTCCATTTTGGTCAACTTCCTAACTAACTTGGACCAAAGCTACAAAACTATGACCAATTCCTAAAAAAATATGACCAAGCTGACTCTTTGTCGACTTTTCTACCTTGCATGCCATATTGGTCTTGTGCATCATATTCGGTATTTCTCATCACCCTTGGTGCTATGAAACTTATCTTTATCAAAACCTCCTTCCAACAGGCCCCCAACACAATCTTGTGGCTCACCCTCGATCCATGTCAGCTGGAAATACTATAGTCATTTATTTTGATATTGATGTCATCATATTGTTGTTTGAATTCTTCTACTTGATCCTTCATCTGATCACTGATCTTCAGGAAGTTTGCGACATCCTGTTCAAGTGGATGTTTGACAATATCCACGGTCACTTGTCTTTGACTTTCTTGCACCACTTGAAGTGTAGTTACTGCTTTCAACAACAACTACTCACTAATATCTTTAAACTCCTCAATATGAGTTGTGTGTCACTACTGACGCTCCCATGCCTTTTTTACTCACTGATGTAAATCCTTTAACTCCATTGCCTTTTTACTTGTACAATTGGGGGCATCGCTCTGAGTGATGTCCGCAGTGCAGCCAATTGCGCTTCCGCTTCCCTCAGTTGTGTGTTCAGCTATTCTAATTGTTCATCCTAGACCACACTACCCCAAAAATATGTGGTGGAATATGCAATCAGCTTGGCCTCTTTCTCAATCTCCTCAAGCTATGTCACGTATCTTCCATGGATCCCTTGTGCTCCGCAGCTTTATCTGGAGGTGTTCCTAGGTTCACTAGTTCCTACAAGTCTTCAAGGTCACTTTTGAAACTTGCAATGTATTTTCCTAACTTCTGCAATTTGTCTTTGACATCCATGTCCTCCGCTATTTCTGAGATTTCCTTACAGGAAAAAAAAACTTCCATCTCCAGCCACCCTTTCTCGTCCCACAGTTGTGCCTTCTCGACAACTAGTCTGTCTTGTCCCTTCTTCAAGATCTCAATTTATTTCTTTGCTACCTCTTCTCAATCATGTGATTTCAATAGGTGATCGCTAATGATCTTCTCACGGTTGACCAGCTCCTAAGCTGCCAACTTTTGTAACCACACCAAGGTGTGCGTTGATAACTTGTTCACATCCAGCATGATTGTTTCAAATTTCTGCAGTGATGCATCAACATCCTCACTATGGGTTTCCAATGTGCACGATGAAATCGGCACGATCCTGACCTGCTTCCTTGTATTGATCTCTCTCGTCCGCTGCAACAAATTGGATTCAGGCATTCTTTCCAATATGGCATTAATCAAAGATTTCAATTGCAACTTTACCTCAGAAAATCCCTCATCAACTACTGCCTCAGTTGAGTCTCGCTTGCAATTGTTTTCACTGTGATTTCCGCAATGATGTAGTTCACTTGTTCATCCGTCATTGGCGCTATACCACTAGCCTCTCCTTGTTATTTTCTTCTCTTTTTACTTGTCTCCTCGTATTTCCGCTCCGCTTTGGAATGTATCGGAGTCCTTAATGATGCTTCTCACAGCTCTTGATCGCTTTCATGTACCGGTGCTTTATCAACCGGAGCATCGGCTGGAGGACCCACCTATATATCTAATCCTTCCTCTAGACTGGCCGACTCCCTCCATGTTGTAGGCCACTCATCCACAACGGTGTCCATCTATGCATCAGTTATCTTATCTTGCATGGCTAACCACTATCTCTCTAGGTCACTTCATGATTGCACATGTATTAAATGCAGAACTATGGTGAATCTTACAACTCGTATGTATTTTTCCACTGCTTCCTCAGATAACAGTGGAATCTTGGAAGATGCGACTTGTAGCACATCCCAATACATCCAAAACTGTATTGTGTAATCCTGTAATCAATCAGCTTGGATGACATGCTACGGGTTTTGATACCTGGCTCCCTTGCAGACTTTGGGAATCTCGACGTCCATGCTCTAATAATCCTCAAGCTCCATCTAGGAGAAAAATGCGATAAAGATTATCAACCAACTGTAAGTTAATGGCCTCTTCCCCTCCTAGACCAGCATAGCATCTTCAATCAACTGGTTGAGCAGAAATAAAGACCAATTCATCTGTACACCCTCGCCGCACATCTTGACACATGCGATGACCCCAAAATTACATTGATTTGGTTGATTCTTCTGCACAACCTTGATGGCCAGAATATTTTCTGTAACACAAGAAACCTTATCATTGATTGTATCCATGACATATTCCTATTTTCCACAATCAAATCCATATTTCTTTTTCAGCTTTGCAACCAACATCTTGTCATTGTCTTTACTGCAAAAGTACTGCGATATATCAGGACCCTGCATTGGAAACCCTGTAATCTGCAACATCAATTTGACAGTGACTAGCACTAGATGGTCCAGCCACATATATTCCCCATGAAATCATGCCAACAACTTTTTGGCACATGCATTGGATTCCACCAACCTACCAAAATGAGGAATATGGATGAGGCCTAAAATTATTGACTCCTGCAATCCCAATGCCCACTGCTATGGGGTGTGCACCATTGGATCGCTCTGTAGCCCAGTCCTCTCCTTGAATGGATCTGTTGTGCACTCAATATATGTCAGTAGACCATGGTATTCGTATTTCATCCTTGTTAAACATGACACAATGTTGAAAGTGAACTTCAATCCCATCAACAATGCAAGCATATTTATCGGATACCTCTGGTTCTTTGTGACCTTCTGTGGCTTGGTGTTGGGCTTGCATGGTGGAACAAAGCCATGGATGTCCACAGAAATCACCCCAGTCCTCATTGTGGAGCCCTCGATTGCGGCTTCTGCTTCCACTCTAGATGAAGTTCTCGTGGACCTCTTTTTTTGTGTAGGTGACTTGGGTCGACTAGCACCCTTCTTCTTCTGCATAATTAGTGGTGAGACCACCGATATGCTGGCCACCTCCTCCATAATCGGCACCCCACTAAATGGAAAACCTCTAATACTCCCACTTTAAATATCTTTTGGCATTGTGTCACTCTACATAGATTACAACAGCTCAACAATTCTCTATGATCACTCTTTGTGCTCTATACTCGACTCTACTATTCAACCTCACTTAAATATGCAACTCAATAATCACAATGGTGACTTCAAGATGCACCCTACCAATTCTTATAGCATGGGATCGATTGTGAAAAATATTTGTTAATCATCACGACCAAATCCTCCATTCATCACCCAAATCCATCGTTGATCCTCCTAATCTAACAGTCTGATCTGCCATTAATGCGTATCTTGTCCAACAACCTCACCACTTAACTAGTTCAACTGCTACATCAACTACCCTCTTTGACTCTATCGCGGCCCTATGACCATCTTCACACTACTTCTTAAATGCGACTTTGACACTTCTTCTTACACTGCCACTTGCTTATAGTGTGCCAATCTCATTACCACCTCATGCAAAAAAACCTATTTTGCTTTATTGCACAATTCCTCAAGCATTGTGTTGCACCGGGACCTCTATGAAGGGCTTGAGTTGGCTTCCATTCACTAACTTAGGAAACATCGCACCATTTAGCTATTTCAAGTGTACCGCACCTCCCTCGGTAATGAAATTGATAACATAAGGACCCAACCAATGCATTTGCAACTTACCTAGATGTTTCACAAACTTACTATCATGTAACAACATGAAGTTGCCTTGTTGAAAGTGCCTTTCCTTGATGTGTCAATCATGACATGCTTTTTGTCGATCCTTCTCAACATGCTGATGAAATATTGTGACGAACCGATATTCCTCTAGCTACACCAACTGATCCAGGTGTTCTTCCAATGCTCCTTCATCATCTATCCATGTCCCTGCTGTGATGCACAAACTTGGAACAATATATTTCATTGGCATTACTTCTCCTTTCCCATACACTAACTGGAATGGTGTCTGCCCTGTCAACCTTTTGCAAGTAGTGCGATAAGCCCATAAGACTGTTGGAATAGTCAAATCCCAATCATCATGGTTTGCGTTGTAGACCTTTGTAAGTGCATGCCCCAACACCTTATTGAATGCTTCAACTATCCCATTAGCTTTCATATGATAAGGGGTTCTCTTCTTGTGTTGTATATGGAACTCCTCTATTAGCGCACTGATGGTGTGATTGATGAAGTGAATTCCCTGATCGCTCATCAATATCTTTGGACAACAAAAGAAAGTGAAAACATTGTTAAATAGAAACCGTGCTACAGTCGCAATAGTGTAATATGTCACTGGTGTGGCTTCTGGCCACCTTGTCTAATAATATGTTGTTGTGATGAGATACCGCGCACTAGTCCTTTTTCCTAGTGGGTTGATTGGTCCTACAAAATCCACTTCCATTTATCAAATGGCTGCACCATTACCTGAGGTACTAAGGGAATATCATCCCTTCATGACGACTTCCCCATTCTTTGGCACACATCACACATCCTCGCATAGTCTATCACATCACCATTGAGAGTTGGCCACCATAGTCCTATGCGGAGTACCTTCCTAGAATTTGTGCGGCCTCCATAGTGTCGATATGCAACTCCCGCATGTTCTTCCTCCAATACCCTTTCTTTCTCATGCGGTTGACACATCAAAGAAAGATCTCATCATGTCCCATCTTGTAGAGCTCTCCGGCAATTAAATTAAAATCTGCGGCCCAAACAACCAACTGCTTCTTATGATTTGTGTTGAATCCCTCCAATGCCATTCCTATCACTAAAAAATGAACTATTTTCTCATAATAGTCATCAACCATTCTAATCTTGAACAGTTGCGCATCGGGTAGTTCGTCCTTGATGTTCATCGGTTCTTCACCTGTCTCGATTCATGACAAATGGTCAAGTCTTGCATTTAAGCGCTGGATTCACAATGATTTCGAAATCAAACTCTTAGAAGAGGAGTATCCAACAACATATATTTCCCATTAACACAGGATTATTCACCATGTATTTTAATGCAGAACATCAGTGAACATCTTGAAATGTCCTCCCAACAGATAGTGTCAAAACTTCTGCAATGTGTTGATGTATTTGTAACTTCGGAATGTATTCTTCTATATATCTTATGTATTGTAACCTGATGTTTATTCTGGGATGTATCTATTATGTATTTGAGTCATGTTGTCATACCCCGATGTTCCGATCGGGAGGATCAATAATGTAAATAAGTCATGTCAAGTCATTGTTAAAGTCCCCACAGTCTTGGGGCACTAGGGTTATTAGACACTCATAGAGATGTCGGCTCTAGTAAGTAATTGTTAAGTAAGGCTGACATGATTGAGTGCACTTCAAGTGAACGAAAGAATATAAATAGAGAGTGAGTCTCTCTATTTATCACACACATCATTCACTCACTGAAGTGTAGCGCATTAGTGAGAAAGGAAATACACTGGGGCTAGACAAGAAGAAGACTACTGCTATTGGGAGATCATCTTACTGTTTTGGGCTTTTACTGTTTTGGTGCTGATTCTATCTCTGAGGAAGTTGCGGGGTTTTCTCCTTTATGGTTTCCCCGATCAAAAACATTGTGTTCATTGTCTCTTGTGTTTGATTGTTGTACTTGTTATTCTCTCAGTAAAGATCCTAACATAATGCTAGCTTAATGTTGAAAAACTAACATGGTATCAGAGCTAACCTGAGAAGAAGACACTGTGCAGCTGCGGGAACTAGGGATTCCTAGTTTGTGGACCTTCCTCCATAGATTTTCAGCAAAAGTAAAGGTGGAACAACTCTCCTCCTTAGGGCACATCTTTCTGTCGAAACAGAATCCAATTCTGAGGTTTTTCAGTTTTGGACCTGTCACTACTGTCGAAAATTAGGGCTTTTTACAGAAGAGGAATTTTTCAGTGAGCCCAGGCCTGGATTGATCTCCTCCCCAAAATTGAAGTTAGGGTCAAATTTCAAGACATTTGGGTGGACAGAACTTCAGAAAATAAAAAACCCTAATTTGCTTTTGAACCAACTCTACAGGATTTCAGCTCAAGTTCCAGATCCGACATCTTGAACCTGGTAAGATCTAAAATCTTTTGTATTTCCATTTGAGGTTCTCATTTAAGATGTCTCATCATACCAAGCTTGATGAAAATCTTGAGGGAGCTGATAACTTCTGAGCCTAGAAGTATAGGATCTCCCTGGTCCTGGAAGAGAATGAATTAGACTCCTACATTCATGAGGAGGTTTCAGTTCCAGAGGGAGATGAGGCAAAGGCCTTACATAAGAAGAATATGGTTATAGAAAAGAGTATCATTGTTGATTCTATTAAGGATCACCTTATCCCATGGGTGTCCTCTCTCAAGACACCTAAATCTATGTTTGATGCCCTAACCAAATTGTTTGAAGGAAAGAAAATCAATCGGAAGATGACCCTGAGGAACCAACTGAAGAATGTGAAGATTCAAAATGCAGAAACTATCCAATCTTACTTCACAAGGGTTTCTCAGATCAAGGAACAATTAGAAGCTGTTGATGAAGAAGTGGAAAATGCAGAGATTGTGATGACTACTTTGAATGGCCTTCCTAGGTCATGGGATGCTTTCATCCAAGGAATCTGTGCTAGAAAGAAGTTAGTCAAATTCAGCAGACTATGGGAAGAGTGCTCTCAAGAAGAAGCTCGGATAGCAGCTCGAGAAGAGAATGTGGGTAGCAAAGATCAAGCCCTCACAGTTCACTCCAAGAAGGGAAGAATAAAACCTCATTACTCCAAAGGTAAGAGCCCTCATTCTAACACTAGAAAGGATCTATCGAGATTTAGATGTCATACATATGATGAAAAGGGACACTTTGCTAAATATTGTCCTAAGAGCAAGAACCACTCTCATAAGCAGAAGAGCAACAAAAGAAGACATCATGCTCATGCTGCAGAGGATGATGAACCATCCAAAAAGAGATCCAAATATGAAAGTGAAGATTCTTCAAGCGAGGATGAATATGTTCTGACATCAGCTCTCACAAGTAACATTACTCATGGAAGTGATGATTGGCTTATAGACAGTGGGGCTTCTAAACATATGACAGGATTCAAGGAATCCTTTGTAAGACTTTCAGAACATGAATCACCTCACAAGGTGAAACTAGGAGATGACTACCAATATCCAATAAAAGGTAGTGGGGAATCTTCATATAAGCTAGACTCTGGTAAGTCTCTAACAATGAAAGAAGTATTGTTTGTGCCAGGACTCAAGAAGAACCTTCTCTCTATTTCAGCATTGGATGCAAAAGGAATGCGGGTTGCATTCATAGATGGTCAAGTCATTATGTGGCCAAAAGGAAAGACTATCAATGATGTGGTAGTGATTGGAGAACAAGAAGGAGGATTGTACAAATTGAAGGGTCATCTAGAACAAGCCTTGATCCATGACTCGGTAGAGCCAAATGAACTTTGGCATTGAAGGCTTGCACATGTGCATTACAGAGCACTACCTATTGCAAGCAAAGTTGTTGAGGGTCTTCCAGAATTCCAAGCAAAACATGATGGAGTCTGCAAAGGATGTGCGAAAGGGAAGAATACAAAGAAGACATTTCCCAGCAGCGAAATCAAATCCAAAGGTATTATAGAAATCATCCACTCCGATGTATGCGGTCCTATGTCATCAAACTCACTAAGCGGGTATGCATACTATGCTTCCTTTATTGATGATTTTTCTAGAAATACATGGATTTACTTTATGAAGAACAAAGATGAAGTATTCAGTAAGTTCAAGGAATTCAAAGCCTTAATTGAGAACCATACTGAAAAGAAGATCAAGACTCTTTGATCAGATAATGGTGGAGAATTCACTTCGAATGAATTCAAAGAGCTATGTAAAGAATCGGGGATTAAGAGGGAGTTGTATACTCCTTATAATCCACAATAGAATGGGATTGCAGAATGGAAGAATAGAACTATCATGGAAGCTGCAAGAGATATGCTTCATGATCAAGATCTACCTATGCATCTTTGGGCTGAAGCTGCCAGAACAACAATATATGTACAAAACCGTACTCCACATAGAGTACTCGAGAACAAGACTCCTGAAGAAGTCTTCTCTGGAAAGAAACCAAAAGTCAGCCATCTAAGAATATTCGGTTGTCCCATGTACATACGCATTCCAAAAGAGAAGAGAACAAAATTAGATCCTTCAGGAAAGAAGGGCATATTTGTGGGATACTCTGAAAGCTCGAAGGCTTACAAATTCTTTTTTCTGGGATACAAGAAGATTGACATCAGCAGGGATGTGACATTTGATGAAGGCACAGCTTACAACAAATCCAGAAAGAGACCTGCTGAATAACCTGAAGAAGCAGAAGTAGAAATACCCAGAATTCATGATACAATCATGGACGAAGAAGCTCAAGAAGAAGATTGAGAGTTCGAGGAACCACAAAGACCTATAGATCCACCTCTGGAAAAGAATCCTAATAATATGAAACCTGCTTGGGTACGTGAACTTATCCAAGGTGCAGAAAGATATGGGGCTCCAGAAGAGAATCACAAAGAAAGAAAGAGAACCATATAAAATTCCGGGTATGTAGCCTTACTATGTGATTTCATTAATAAAGAACCTTCTAGTTATGAAGAAGCAGTAAAACAGAAAGAATGGAAGGATGCTATGATCAAAGAATATCAATTGATCATGAAGAATGATGTTTGGGATGTTGACCTAAGACTAGAAGGGAAGTCAGTTGTAACCTCCAAATGGATCTACAAGATCAAGCATGCTGCAGATGGTAGCATTGAAAAGTATAAGGAAAGATTTGTAGCTCAGGGTTTCTCATAAAAAGAAGGATTAGACTATGAAGAAACCTTTGCACCTGTAGCCAGATACACTTCCATCAGATTAGTACTTGCTCTGGCTGCAGTGATGAAATGGAAGATACACCAGATGGATGTCAAGACTGCCTTCTTGAATGGTGTAGTAGAAGAGGAAGTGTATGTAGAACAGCCACTCGGTTTTGAGACACATGACAGAGAGTCTCATGTATGCATATTGAAGAAAGCCTTGTATGGTTTGAAACAGGCACCCAGGACCTGGTACGGCAGAATTGACAGATTTCTATCAAGTTTGGGCTTTACCAAGTGTAAATCAGATTCCAACCTTTACTACAAGGTTGAAGATGGCAACCCAATGATGCTCCTACTATATGTAGATGATCTATTTGTGACAGGTACAGATGGGTTGATTGCTGATACGAAAAGAAATCTTGCTGCTGAGTTTGAAATGAAGGACTTGGGGATGATGCATTACTTTCTAGGTATGGAGGTGTGGCAGAGTACAGATGGAATCTTCCTTGGATAAGGGAAGTATGCAGTAGAGATCCTGAAGAGGTTTGGGATGATGGAATACAAAGCTATGGCCACACCCATGGCATCGAACCTGAAGCTATTGAGTGATGCTTCATCAGATTCGGTTGATGCTATGATGTATCGTTAGATGATTGGGTCATTGATGTACCTAATGAACACGAGACCAGACATTTGCTTTGCTGTGAACACCTTGAGCCAGTACTTGACAGATCCGAGAAGTGTTCACTTGATTGCTGCAAAGCATATTCTGAGGTACCTAAAGGGTACAATTGATTATGGGCTCAAGTATGATGTGAATCAAAATATTAACCTAGAGGGTTATGTTGATTCAGATTGGGCAGGCAGTGCCATAGACAGGAAGAGTACTTCAGGATGTTGCTTCAGTATGGGATCAGGTGTGATCTCTTGGTTTAGCAGGAAGCAGTCTTGTGTAGCACTAATTACAGCTAAAGCAGAGTATGTCGCAGCTTGTTCAGCTAGTTGTGAGGCAGTATGGCTGCGGAAGCTACTGTCTGATTTATTTGATCTCTAGTTGGATGCTACTTGTATACATTGTGACAACCAGAGTTGCGTGAAGTTGTCAGAGAATCCAGTGTTCCATGACAAGTCGAAGCATATCGAGATCAAGTATCACTATATCAGGGATATGGTGCAGAGAGGAGTAGTGAAGCTCCAGTATGTTGCGACGGAGGAATAGATAGCTGATGTATTGATGAAGCCATTAGCTAGGATGAAGTTCGAGTACTTCAGGGAGAGACTTGGTGTTCTCCAGATCGAGGTTCTCTCCAAGAGAAAGTGATGAGACCCATAGCCATTCTGACATGGTGAGAGGATTGGTTCCTTCCATGGTTAGATGTAAGGGCTAAGCCATTCTGTCAAGTAGGACAGATGTAAGGGAAATTACCATTCTAGGAATGGAGGCACCTGGTCAGTTACCAGGATCACTCAGTGTAGGACTAAGTAGCCATTCTGATGTGATAGAGGGATGTGTTCCCACTTGATCAGATGTAAGGGCTGAACCATTCTATCATGGGTAAAGGATTAAGTTCCTTCCATGTCATATGTGAGTGTTGGCCATTCCGACGAGTAGGTCACATATAAGTGCAACTGCCATTCTGAGAATGGAGGCACCTGGTCAGTTACCAAGTAGCTCAGTCGAGGACTGGGAGCCATTCTGGTATGATTGCTGGGATGTGTTCCCTCATGATCAGATGTGAGTGCAAGCCCTTACATCACTGTGAGCAGGACGTGTTCCCTCATGATCAGATGTGAGTGCAAGCCCTTCCATCACTGTGAGCAGGATGTGTTCCCACCTGGATGGATGTAAGTGCAGTGCCTTTCTGGAGCGACTAAGGGATGTGTTCCCACGTGCTCAGATGTAAGTGTAGAGCCTTTCTGGAGCGACTGAGGGATGTGTTCCCACGTTCTCAAATGTAAGTGTAGGACCCTTTCTACAGCGACTGAGGGATGTGTTCCCACGTGCTTAGATGTAAGTGCAAGAGCCTTTCTGGAGTGACTGAGGGATGTGTTTCCACGTGCTCAGATGTAAGTGCAGGAGCCTTTCTGGAGCGACTGAGGGATGTGTTCCCACATGATCAGATGTAAGTGCAGAGCCTTTCTGGAGTGACTGAGGGATGTGTTTCCACGTGCTCAGATGTAAGTGCAGAGCCTTTCTAGAGCGACTGAGGGATGTATTCCCACGTGCTTAGATGTAAGTGCAGGATCCTTTCTAATCTGACTGAGGGATGTGTTCCCATGTACTTAGATATAAGTACTGGGCCTTTCTGATGTGATTGTAGTTTACTACATGATCAGATGTGAGTGTTGGGCATGCCTTTTTGACGAGTAGGTCAGATATAAGTGCTAGGAAAAGACCTACATGGAGGCTAGGCCTACAACCAACATGAAAAAGGGTTGGCTCTGTAGAACTTCCTGTGATGAGAAGAATCATGATATAGCACCAGGGATGATCCAAATCGAGCGATGATTGAGATCTAGTGATGATAGCCAGCGATGATCCAGATCGAGTGATTGTCGAGATCCAGTGAAGATGATCCAGTAGTGATGATCCAGATCGAGTGATGATCTAGATCCAGTCTAGTGATGTTGATCCAGATCGAGAGATGATCCAGATCCAGTGATGATGTTCCATGATGATCCAGATCAAGAGATGATCCATATCCAGTGATGATGTTCCATGATGATCCAGATCAAGAGATGATCCAGATCCAGTGAATATGACTTAAATACTTAGAAGACTCAAGATGTAGATGATCCAGTTGATACAGAGAAGAAGACCAGTGCTGAAAATTGTGTCGAAATAATAACTTCCTAGTTAAGAGGGAGTGTTGATGTATTTTTAACTTCAGAATGTATTATTCTATATATCTTATGTATTGTAACCCGATGTTTATTCCAGGATGTATCTATTATGTATTTGAGTCATGTTGTCATACCCCGATGTTCCAATCAGGAGGATCAATAATGTAAATAATTCATGTCAAGTCATTGTTAAAGTCCCCACAGTCTTGGGGAACTAGGGTTATTAGACACTCATAGAGATGTCGGCTCTAGTAAGTAATTGTTAAGTAAGGCCGACATGATTGACTGCACTTCAAGTAAACGAAAGAATATAAATAGAGATTGAGTCTCTCTATTTATCACACACATCATTCACTCACTCAAGTGTAGCGCATTAGTGAGAAAGGAAATACACTGGGGCTAGACAAGAAGAAGACTACTGTTGTTGGGAGATCATCTTACTGTTTTGGGATTTTACTGTTTTGGTGCTGATTCTATCTCTGAGGAAGTTGCGGGGTTTTCTCCTTTATGGTTTCCCCGATCAAAAACATTGTGTTCATTGTATATTGTGTTTGATTGCTGTACTTTTTATTCTCTCAGTAAAGATCCTAACATAATGCTAGCTTAATGTTGAAAAACTAACACAATGCGTAGACAATCCCCAACCCTTCTCTCTCCATTGTGGTATAGTTATTCTCTATAGATGACAGCTTCCAACTGGAAAAAGAAATCAAATGATCAATATCCCCTTCACCTGGTTGCACCAACACTACTCCTAATGTGATTGACTATGCATCGACATGGACATGGAATTCCTTCATCCAGACCGAAAAAATCAATATCAGTGTTGTAGCCATCTTCATCTTTAAGGTGTCGAAAGTTCCCTGACACTCATGAAACCATTCAAACTGCACATCCTTATTCAGTAAGTTCTCCATTGGTGTTGTGATCGCTACATATCCTCTAATGAACTTGTGATAGTATCATGTATATCCTTATGTTTCTCTAAGTTGCTTCACATTTGTAGGTGGTGGCAAGTTAACAATAAGCACAATCTTAGCTATATTGACCAAAATTCCCTCCTTACCAACAATGTGCCCTAAAAACATCCTGAATGGCGGGAAATATGAATTTCTTTGAATTCAACGCAATCTGATGTTGTCGGCACCGCCCTGACATCAGTCACATATTTTCAAGATGATCCTTTACCAACCCATACACCATCCAATCATCCATGTATACCGCCAAAAACGTCTAGATAAAATCCTTGAGCGCAGCAACTACGACCCTAGAGAATATTGCAGGTGCATTCTTGAGTCCAAATGGCATCACCGTGTACTGAAAACATCCTCATTCAGTCAAAAAGGTTTTCTTATGCTGATCCTCTTTCGCAATTTTGATCTGATGATAGCCAAAAAATCCATGTGTGAACGAATAGATCTCTTAACCACCTACTCCTTCCAACACTTCATTAGTAAATGATGTCAAGAATGGATCATGAAGGCATGTGTCGTTAAGCTTCCAAAGATCGACACAGATCCTAACCTCACATGTCTTCTTATCTTATATGACCAGAGGACCAATCCACTCTGATTCTTCAACTGGTTCTATGATTCTTTCATCCAACATTCTATTGAGCTCAACCTTTACTCTTTCATTGTATCGTAGATCCAGGCGATAGAGGCACTGCGTCACAAGCTTCACATTTGGCTTCAGTGGGATTTTAATTTCTCCCAAATCTCCTAGTATCCCTTTTATTTCATAAAACTTTGTCAAAAACAAGTCTTGAAATTCATGCAACAGATCAGTGAGCTTTGTCATCGTTTCTTCATCCCAATAGTCTCCAATATTAACAAACTTTGGTTCATCCTCTGTCCCAATGTTGACCTTCTGAATATTCAATGGTTGGTTAATTTTGTCTATTAGCATCTCTGGTGCTGCGATATTTTGACTTCCTTCAGATTCTGGAATATTGATGCTCCTTGGGTCATCTCCATCATCAAGCCCTCCTGTCACATTGTAACACTCCATCATCGACTGCATCATTGGTGCTTCATGCAGATCCACAAGATATGCGACTAGACCTACCTTCAAAACAATGTCACAGATATGTTGTAGCACATTATGAATCATAGGATCAACATTCACAAAGCTGAAGGTGTGACTAAAATAAATCTCCAAGTCCTCCTATGTCATGATCTCTCTGCGAAGATCAGCTAATACATACCACTATCACAACATTTCATCCAATATGTGTATAAAAGCGTGTACCCGTTCATTCTTCGGTCGTGAAACCCACATGGTCTGACATGCAATCAAAATATTTCTTGGATCATTCCTCCCATCATACTTCTCAGCTTGGTACTGTTCTGTTTCACTGAAGCGAACTTCCATCAACTTGTGACAAAGAAACCACCCATTGATCAATTTCTTATGTGTCTCCCACCAACGTGATGGAGTAGCCTTCAATGCTTCATCCAATGCCAATAGACTCTGTGGTTTGGACACCCTATCTTCTAAATCAACCATAAAGTCAGGTAAATTAGGCAATCCTTCATATGTGGGTAATTCGACAACCTCTATTGCGACTCAACGTACTAATTGAGTAATTCTACCACACTTCCGAATTCAGACCTCATGCATCTGATTTTGCAAATTTTCCAATACATCATAAGAATATGATGATGCAGATCTAGAGCTTCACCATCCTAGCTCTCTGTCGATAGTAGGGTGGACATAATCTTTTGAAATGTTGTATGCATGGTCCCATCCTCCTACAACTTCTTCTTTAATTGGTTCTACATACCTTCTTCCTTTGCTTGGATCTATCACGGCTATGACTCTGATATCGCAATTCTCAAAATTCATCACACGATTTTTGAAATTGATCACTTCCAAGTTTTCGTTAGCCCATCCAATACCCAGTAGTGCGAGATATGAACTTCCTTCATCAACAATCTCGATAACATCAAATTCTGCTTATGTCCTCATTCCTTCGACTTCCACCTCTAGACATGGTACTCACACAATTGGTGTCACTCTAGCTTGGTTGGCCACTCACAACTGTATAAAGGACCAAACCAGTTGTGGTTTCCCCATATTCTCCCACGTCTGCTTCGTCAAAATGTTGACATCCGATCCTAGATCTAGAATAACTGAATCTACCTCGTAATCCCTAATCTAAACATTCATTATCATTTCTTTCCCAGTTTTATTCTTATGCAGGGAGTTCATAGCAGGCTCCTTCCGCCCCTTCTTTGGTCGATGCAACAAACTAACGATCTCGGTAAGCACATCAGGATCTTTTTCCAGTGAGATACAACATTCAAATAAATTTTGCAGGGTACCATGCTATCGCGATGGTCCTGCTGCTAGAGTTGGATAAAAAACAGGTGGCATTTCATAAATAGGAAACTTAGCCAAATATCTTATTATGGCGTCACATGATTCAAATAACGTATCCCTCTCAGTGTTGACATCAAACTGCATTTTTTTCTTCTGGCCAATCGAACTTGTAGAATCGAGCCATCATCTCCTATTGTCACACCTCCATGAGTAATGACAACAACATCAGCAAACTAAACTCTGGGTTCTGCTGAGATCTTCCCAATTGTTGGTCCTTGTTTCTGGTTTGGTGGCAGATTCACTAGATGGTTTGCATTCGGATTCACATTATAGTTTTGGTTCTACAGTGGTGGAACATTCTTTGCTTGCCACTTTGCAATCAGTTGTGAATAGTCTTCCACTGTGTGATCTATAGTAGTACAGTAGGTACATTGCAAATTTAGGTTTGGACAATCTCTCTGGTAGTGCCCTAATACTCTACAATTGTAACATTGCATAGGTCCACGACCTCGTCCCCCTCCTCATCCAAAACCTCCTCCTCGTCCTCCTCGAAATCCTTCACAAAATCCTCCTTGTTGTTGATACTGTGATTGATTGAACTATTATTGCTCCAGTGGATTCGACTGCTATTGAACATACTACGGTTCAGTATACTGCGGCTGTTGTGGAGCATACTGCATCTGGCTATACTATAGCTATGTCAGAGAAAACTAGGGTTTCAGTACAAACCACAGTTGCACCTATGGTACAAACTGATGTTGTGGCTATAGTACAAATTACGCATGTGGCTGTACCAC
This sequence comes from Pseudotsuga menziesii, assembly GCA_001517045.1. Classification (NCBI taxonomy): domain Eukaryota; kingdom Viridiplantae; phylum Streptophyta; class Pinopsida; order Pinales; family Pinaceae; genus Pseudotsuga; species Pseudotsuga menziesii. Next base: position 579,113 of record LPNX010084985.1, on the reverse strand, counting down.
CTGCGATGGCTGCTGTGGTGGCAGTCTCTTCGTCGGTCGATGGTCTTCTCCCTTTACATAATATGCATCAATCATCCTATCCTGGAGAAAATCATATGCTCAAATTCCTTGTATTCATGAACAACAAATCGAGAGAACGTACAATACAAATTTGTATGCCATTTGATACATTTTATGAAGATATACACTATCTTCATGTCAATGTCCATGAAATTGACAAATACGACACCATGGCATGCCACCATTACTTAATAGATTTAGAGCTCCTGACAGCAAGTAATTTCAAAAATCTCGGCACTGATCCTTATGATGTCCATTTGCGTGACATTGAGTACACCATATTTACTAATGATGTGCCCTTCCCTTCTTGATATATTGCAATTGGATCGTCAGGTTCACTAGTTGTGATTGGATCTAATTCATGCTAACTCCAATTTCATCGACATGTGAAGCTTCCAGCTTCATTGCGATCTCCAGATCCTCGCTCTACATCACAATATTTTGCTGCATCAATGGCATCCTGATATGTGGTAATAATTCCACAATGAACCACTCCTTATGTTGTACATCACCCAATCCAAAACTGACTTTCTCCTTCATCATTTTGAATCTCTGGTCAAAATCCCATACTCATTTGTTTGGATATTGCTTGATCTCCTTTAGCTCCATGATATATTGTGACTTGGGCTTGGGATTTATGAACTCTTCGATCAATCCATTTTGAATATATGCTAGAGTCTTCACTAGGCTCCCAATGGGAACTTGTACAAACTTCATGTACCAGTCCAGTGTGCAACCCCAAAAATTTGTCTCCAACTGACCTTTCTGAACATCATCGTCCTGAGCTTGCTTTACAGTCCAAACTACTTCACAAAAAAACTAGCATTCTTCAGGATCCTCAGTCCCATTCCCATGAAATAGAGGTAACTTTACATCATCACCTACCATCCTTATCCTTCTTCCTACATTTGTTGATTCGCAACTATTAGTGTCTTGATGATACATCAACCAATTTGGTGTTGAGCTAGTATTAGTTAATGAGTGCAGCGCAGTGCATGGAGGTGTGGGTACATTGCTACTCTAGTTTGGTATTTCCTCAAGCTTGAGTGTATCCTATTCATCTCCTTCATCATTGTAGGGTCTCTTAGTCCCTTTTGATCTTCTCTCGTATCTCCTTGTTTCGATCACAGGAGGACTCTCCTCAATCCTCTGCCTCTTCTCTTGCCGAAACCTTTACCCACTTCGTAGAAGACCATGTCCTTCCATGGCTCCCCTCATAGTCTTGTCATAAATCCCATCCATATACCCCATATCATTCCATCCATCCCTCATCTCTGCGGTACCCGAAACCTCCGATCACCAAGGCTCTACTTGTCAGAGTTCACCTTCAATATGTCATTTTCATAGATAAGCATTTTAATCGACAATTTCAAAGATAACAAAAACCTACCTCTTGTCCCTTTAAAGAAATCCAATTTTGCATCGCTATAAGACTTGACTGTGTCAACTGCGATCTCAGTGATGTAGCCTTCCAATATGCTATCAAGATACACTTCGACAACCCTCAATGCTCTATTCTATACCTCATGTAGCTACTGGATCAACTTTGGGGTCCAACAAGTAGGTTTTCCTCCTTGAAAATTTGTCTTTTGATAGGTCAATTGCGCCAACCACTCATACAAGATGATCGAAAACTCAGAGAAGAAGTACTCGTGGAGATCAGAATAGAGGTACCTTCCCAACCACTCTTTTGTTGTTAATTTAGAATTTTGATTCTCTTCTGCTGCAAATTTCCAAGCCTTCTGATCGAACCAATCTTGAATCTCTGGTCTAGTCAGATGCCACAACATATCCTCCTTCTCCTCGCACTATGTGTTTGGCTAAGGGCAGACCCAGGTTCTATACATTTGTCTTCGCACCAACAAAATACCCAAAGTGTTGGCCCTTTCGGCAACAACCTGTGAACAGGTTGCAGTCTCACCCAAAACATCTATGGGGTGCCGCAGAATCAGGTTTCTGCAAGCAGAAGAGGGAAATTACTGTACCTTTAGCCTTTTAACAAATAATAATCATACATTACAGATCTTCGACATTTACTTATATAGCTTCGCAATTAGATAAACAAACAATGTTTTGCTTAACCCTTAACTGGTAATTCACAACGAAGTTAGTATTTAGCAGTGATCTTACTTATCAGTTATCTACTTATCAATGCATAAAATAACATAACAGAGACAACACAAAAGAACCACAACACAAGATATAGCATGGTTCACCCCCAGTTTAGGGGCTATGTTCATAGAACTATGTTTTATTCAACTCTTTACAAAAACCATAGTTCTGATCTGTGCACTCAGCTACAGATCCCTTCAATTCCTCAAGCTACACACTTAGCTACAGATCTCTACACACACAACTGCAGATCCTCTTAATCACCCAAAACCCTCTGCACACACAGCTGCAGAGGTCGTCCACGCACACAGCTAGGACTTAACCTTTCTTACAAAACTAGCCTTAGCTTCGTATCAAATCATCTTACCTTAAAATCCTAACCTGAGTCTTTTACAAAAGTGCTTATTTATAGAAGTGCACTTATTACAAAACCATGGGCTTAAACCATGGGCACCTCGAACCCTAAACCCTGGACTTAAACCATGGGTTAATTACAAAAAGAGGGCTTTGACTCAACCCCGACACCCCTAAGACTATTTTGAGTCATAACTCCGCTTACAAGCCTTCACAAAAACCGTGGAGTTACCAAAATTAAGGACCGTTAAGGTGCGCACCCCAATAGGCCCCTAAGACTCACTAGTGTCTTGTCCCGGGACACTCAGCTGCTTGTCTGGTGGTAGAATGTTATCTTCGGCTGCTTGCTCCTTCTTTATGATCTCCTTACGCACTCTGTTAGGCTCTGTATCCATCTGCATCTCTATAACCATCAGCTTTAATTTTCCAGCCCTCCTGCTCCCTTATATGCCTGTCATCATCGTCATCCTTTCTGCTACTTCTACCACAGCCGCAGCTTGCTTAATCCTTCATCCTTTCATTCTTAGCAGACTAACGATGTTCCTTATGTTTTTGTCTTCCTTCGCAAGATTTATGATGGTCATGGGAATTGTTCAGCCTTATAAAACTATCAGCAACTCCATCCCTCGAACTGCCTCCCGTTCATGTCCTATCAAACATTTGACCATCCACAATTTTGGGTCCTTGGCAGACAGGGCTCCTGTGATTGCATGCCAATGTATTTTTTCATAAGACAAATAGCATGCCTCCATTCCGCTGAGCCAAAAGGATACATCTCGGGATCCTCCAAAGTCTTTCCTAAGGGCTAGTGCCTTTCTTCGTTCCGCTTAGAGTGAACTTCTGCCTTAAATTTATTTTTGGTTGATCGTATCTGCATTGGCTGCTTCGGCGCTAGAGACGTCTCCTCACAAGGTGGATTACTCATAAGGTTCTGCAGACCTCTCTCCCTGATCTCTCGTAACAATTCCTGGACTTCGCGATCATTGGACATAGTGCTAACTGTAAACTCAAAGAAATGCGCAATGCAGGAGTCGCAAGCCTGTGTGGATTCTTATAGAATCCCGTGAAAAAATATGTCATGATGGTGCATGAATGACACCAAATCTGCTGGAGCGGCGGTAAATCCTGTCCACACGGCGCTAGATTTTCCCAAGATCTCATCACTACAGGCTATTAAGGCAGTTCATGTGCCAGCATCACCAAGTCTATTTTGTCCCATTAGTCACATTTTAGGCTGCGACACACCTTTCTTCTTCGACATAACCACTAACTTCAGCTTCACCTCAACGAGTACCTTCGACACAATATTGACCTTCGACCCATCTTGACCCAAGTGGCAACCAAACTTCAACCTTTGAACTTTGACAGTCTTCAACACTTCGTAGCTTTGAGAACAACTTCATTATAGTATAGTACCCAATTCCAACTGTTCTTGGTACTTAGACTATCCTTCTTGCTATTACTTCTGATTAGGGGGTCCCGGCTTGTCCCGGTACTTATTTAACCTACTTCCATTCACCATGGAAGGTAAAATTTCTCCATTCAATTTAGCTAGCTGGACTGCGCCACCATTGGTAACTCTTTGCACTATGTATGGTCCTTTCCAATGTGTCGTGAACTTACCTGGGAATTTCATGAATTTACTGTCATATAAGAGCACAAGATCACCATTCTAGAACTGCTTCTTCTTAATGTGTCTATCATGCCATGCTCTTTCTCTGGCTTTCTGTACTTGCTGCTGGAACCCTACAATGAATCTGTCTTCTTCAAGTTCTAGTATATTTGCCAGCCTTTCTTTCATCATAGCTGTATCATCCATCTCTGTGAAAGTAGATATTCTTAGGCTAGGAACAATGTACTCCATGGGTATGACTGCTTCTTATCCATAGACCAACCTAAAAGGTGTATGGCCTGTCAACTTCTTGCAGGTGGTTCTATAAGCCCATAGTACTGCTGGAATTCTAAGATCCCAATCATTTCTGTTAACATTGCAAACCTTCGTCAGAGCATGTTCAAGGATCTTGTTAAAGGCTTCAACAGTTCCATTTTCTTGAGGATGATAGGCAATACTCTTATGATGATATACTTGAAATTCTTCAGTCAATACTTCAATAGTCTTATTTAGGAAATGTGATCCTTGATCACTCATAAGAATTCTAGGACACTAAAATCTTGACAAGATATTATCGAAAATGAACTTCGCAGCTATAGTAGCGCTACAGTTCTTGACCGGTTGAGCTTCGGCCCAACGAGTAAGGTAGTCAGTTGCTGTAATAATGTATCTTGCTCCGGCTTTCTTCGTAGGGGGATTGATAGGTCCAACAAAATCAATAGCCCACATGTAAAAGGCTTGTAAAGTTACCTGTGGAACTAGAGGCATCTCGTCCCTCCTGGATGGTTTTCCTGTCCTCTGACAGATGTCGCAGCTGTGGCAATACTCTCGTGCATCCTTATGAATTGTGGGCCACCACAATCTGGCTGTCAGAATATTCTGTGTTGTATCTTTTCCTGAGTAATGACCTCCTGCTGCTCCAGAATGTGCCTCAGCCAAAATTAATGGCTTTTCATGCTCCAAGACACATCTGTGCAGTATTTCATCTAGTCCCATCTTATATAGCTGTCCTTCTATTAAGGTAAAGTCGGCTACTCTAACCACCAGCTGCTTCTTCTGCTGTGTTGTCATTTCAGCGGGTGCAAAACCTATAGATAAGTATTGAACAATATCCTGAAAATAGTCATCAACCGTCTGGATGGCAAACAAATGGGAATCAGGAAGACCTTCGTCCAAATTAAT
>LPNX010084985.1:528338-564744 GCA_001517045.1 Pseudotsuga menziesii | reverse complement strand
CCCCCCAACTCGATAAACAATGCTGGTAACAAATCGTAAGGTTGAAAACCTCATCTGTTGGAAGATTTTAACGTGGCAGGTGAATGGTTAATTTCTGGAGAACCAATGGATATCCAAAAAGACATGGATATCGATGAGGTAGAGGCTCCTTCATCCAATAAAGTACGATGGACCTTCCTACCAATTACTTTGGTTTCAATATGGAAAGTGAGTTTGTGAGACAACCTTAGTTTAAAGTGTTACAAATTAAAGTTAATAGTATTTCAATTCTCCATATCTAAATGCCCAAGAGCTGACAACAATTTGTTACATTGAGTAGGACAAGTCTAGAGTACTTCCAAAGGGGACATTAGGCATAGTGCCTGAGCCAGATCTTCAACAATATTATAATACTATGCAACTCGAGCACTAGTATTAAACACTAATTTATGGATTTTACTATTTGGAGGACGTAAGATCATGTCAAGAACTGGTTTTTCAATAGTGAGAGTACTACTAGAAGGAGAGGAGGAAGAATAAGGATCCATATCAAAAGGAACACCTTCATCCTTTTTCTGTAGAGACCTTTCAAAAGTATGTGCTCTTGTGGTTAACCCAATTATTTCAGTGAACATCATCTTGATTTCTTCCATACAATAAGAGGTACCATGTAAAGATGCATGGTCTACTAATTGTTGTTGTGATGGAAAAGGGTCAATTAACACTTCCAATGCAATATTTTTCTTTAAAAAATTATTAATCTCTTCACGTCTAGGATAGTCCTTAGTGAAGTGATAATAACCACACAAGAGGTAGGGATACTTAGCTTTTCATTTAGGTTTAGATTCATTCTTCGAAGTGGAATTCTTTGTATTCTCTTGCTTATTTCCAGGTTTCTTGGATTTAACTTTACCCTTCTTCTTCTTCCTAGGTGACTATGAAGATTGAATCACATTCACCTCAACAGAAGCAGTAGGAGTTGAAGTGGTTTTAGGAGAAGAAAAACTATGTTGCTTAGTGGATTTCATTGTGGATTTGGTTTGAATAGAACCTACAACACCATCCATAGGAGGTTCAGAAGGTGGTTTGGAAGGATCATTTCTAGGACGAGGAGCGTGAGGGATCAATTCATACAAAGTTCCATACTGGGAGTAAACCAATTCCAAGTACTGTGTAGGATTGATAGCTTTATCCTTAGTAACAATGCCTCCCATGGCCACATATCTGGCGATGGGGGCAATAGTGACTTACTTAACCAATCGACTAACAACAGGTCTAGAATAGGAGCTTTGATTAATCTCCATCACCTCCTCCATTCATGAATATGATCATATATGTGGTTGGAAGTGGTATACTAGAGAGAAGTAAAAATTTCAGTACCAGTTTCATAACAAATAGGTAGCTAAAAGTCTGTAAGGAATGACGTCGCCAAAGAATTAAACTCTACAAATGAATGTTGTGGAAGTTCAATATAGCACTTTGTTGTCATACCAGTTAAATTTCTCTCGAAGATCTTAGTTTTTCTAATCTAATTATCTTGATTAGGATCTTTATGTGAAAGAATAACAAGTACAACAACATAAAAAATTTAGACAAGATACACAAGACACAAATATTTTCCCCAAGGAAAGTGTAAAGGAGAAAACCCCCCAAAATTCCTAAGAATAGTTTCATCACAAAGACTGTATCACAAGATTATCAAACCCAATAAGAATAAGCCTTCTACATCTATCTATATTTCCTCATGTTGGCATTGGATACATTAGTTGTGTAGTTCTACATCTATCTATCTCTCTGTCTATTGGCATTGGATACATTAGTTGTGCAGCATTGCGGATGCTGCACAAGCTCAAAAGACGTCGCACAAAGTGGAGATTAGAATATCTTTTATATTTTGTGTCACCTTTTGTTTTTTTGGACCATATTTTGTGGATATTGGTCATCATTTTGTAAAATCAGTTAAGAATTAGTTAGAAGTTGTCTAAGTGGACCTTGACTGTAAAGGCACAAGCTTATAAGTATAAGTAGAATGCAAGTGTTAGACGAGAAAAATTGCAGATTATGTTGAGCTTGATTGGAATCTATCTTTTTGAGATGGGAAAAATATGAGCTTAGCAAAGGATATATTGAGTATCTGACTAAGATTGGTTGATATGTGAATTGTTATTTTTTAGCGGAATTTATATGCCAAAGCCAGAAGTTGATATGAATTACTATGTCTTTCTATTTTACTGTTTTATTATTTTTTGCGACACTATGATGAATGTTGATTGAATGTGCGACATGGATCTATGATGAGATGTTTTCCTGCTTTAGATGATGTTGTTTTACTAGATCTATTTTGTTTACTTCATTTGTAATGGAATGATGCGATCTAATGAAGAATAATAATGAATGATCATGTTGATGCTTAAGTAAACAGATCTGTAAATGTTGCTCTGTGTTGTTAAGATCAATTCCACAATGTCCCTTCCTATTCTATGGAAACTTGGTTTCATCAGCCATCCCTTGAACATCTCGGGTGAGACTTCATTCGCTTCATTGGTGTTGCTAGACAGGGTAAAACCTGTATGGGCTAGTGCTCAGGGAGATCGTGGTAGTCTGGCTGTCGATAGAGTTGGAACCCATGTCGACTGTGATTTGTGCCAACAAATAGTTCCGTTGTTGGAACCTTGTTGCAACTAAAGGGAGGACATGTTGTGGCATCCGACAAGACCAGAAATTCAAGACTAGTTCGACCAGAAGCTGTGAGAATTTCCTGAGACAAAAAATTAGAACCCTGGACTGGAGACATATAAGTGGTTGGTAAGATACATACATGATGTTTAATACGAGTATTTTTTCTCTGAATTCTTGATCATCTTGTACAAGTGGTTGGCGCGGTTTACCTATCTCAAGAACAATTTCCAAGGAGGTGAGACAATGTCCTGGACCTGGGAATTGATCTAGGAGTTGTAGTAAACTGACAACAAAGCATCATGGGCTATTGAAGTCTGGTTGGTGTTACACATAAATCTCATCATCATCATGAGGTCCCAAACACCAGTATTTTCTTTGAATCCAAAATTATGAAGTAAAACATTGGCCCAGATAGCAATGTTGCATATGAAAATCCAACACTGCTCCTTCCTTTAAGTCAATAGGTGGTGCCTTGTTTAGCAACGCATTTACCCTCTTGAAAATAGGTGGTGCCACTACCTTTACCTCTTGTACAAGGCACAGTTCTACCTTGTCATCACTTTGTCATAGTGAGAAAGAAGCAGTGCCCTTGGTAAAAAGTTAAAAAGAGATGTCACCATGAAGCTTCTCGAAAAAATGCTTCGTAGAACCCTTATCCCTACACCTGAGGACCACCTAGACTCGAGATCCATCCTTTTGGGATCTCCTATCCACCTCACCCATCATTTTATCAACCATCCCTATCCTCTCTTGGCCTATAAAAGCAAGCTCATATCCATGGTTGAGAAGGAGCAAAGTTATGTTGTTGAATTGTCATTATGGACTAAATCAGTAGGGTGAGCATAGAGGGAGAAAGTAGGATATTTTGGGGAGAAGATATCGGCATTGTGAAGGAGCATATAGACACTAAGGCAAAGGTTGTAAACTTCTTCTTCATATTAATTCAAAATTGATTCCTTTCCCATAAAGTATGTTGTGTCATTATCATGTATTTTATTGTTGGATTCCTTATTCACTAACATAGAATAGTGGATCATATTCTGGTGTTCTTTGATCTCGTTTGCTAGTTTTCATGTGATCTTGCAGGTACATTAATGAAGAGCTATCATTACAGGAAGCATATACACTCTTTCATCAAAGACACTCATTCCATATCTGCACCCATTCTAAGGAAAGTCTTCTAATTCTGTAGTGAACTACTTATTCTAGATCTAAACCATTCAGACTAGAGGAATAGCTCTTGTCCATAGGAGGGTCATTATTCCTAGCTATAAATCTGGCGAATCTGCTGGGGAATATTTTTCAGTGCATCTGATCTTCCTTGGTCTTCAACTCTTGTCCAAAATCCAAGCTCCAATTTTTATCAGTCATATCTACTAGTTGATCTAGTGAGATATTGGTTTGATATCATCAGATCTGCTCAGATATGAGTTTTTATTACCTTATGTGCTTTATATTCCTATGAATTCATGATTTTTATGCCAATAATTCATTGATTAACTTTTCTTTTTTCGCCATTTTTTTATTTTCTAACTTCTACAGGACACCGCACATGGACTATGGGCAGTAAGAGGTGCCACCGCTTGTGTTCAATGATCAGGAAGCGGTGCCACTGCCTGTGTTCAGCAATCAAGAAGCAGTGTTACCTCACAACTTCTCAGTCAGTGACCCCCAGGACGCAGTGCCAGGTAGGATTTTTAAGCACTTGTCATTGCAAAAAAAATTTTGGTTTGGTGCTTTCAGTTTTGAGTGTGTGGGATTGCTTGCAGAGATCTGAATAGTTGAAATTAAAAAATTGAGTGTGGTAAATGCTTGTTTGTTCAAATCAAAATCTAGGTTAGGCTCATCATCTTCATTGATTGTATGCTTGGTTTTTATCTTTTGAAAAGAGTGCTTGAAAGCATTAGCTAAGTTATATCTTGTTCTTACTATTTGATAAGACTGAAAAGGAAGACTTGCTGGTTGGTTTCTTGCTTTCATTTTTTCGTTAAAGTTTACGAAAGACTTATTTTTGCCTATTTAAAAAGGAATTTTTTTTTGTTGAGATTTGGTTATAATTTTGTTTGAAGATGAATTATTGGGTATTCGGCTAGCCTCATAAGCTTTTAGATCTCCATTTTTCTTCTTTCTTTTTACATTCTAGTCTCAATCAAATGAAAAATATTATTAGTTTCAAGTTATATCTTTCCATTATTGAAGAAAAATTAAAAAAATATTTAGTATGCCTTTGAGTGTTCTTTGTCTTTCTATTTAGAAAAGAGATGTCTCCCTATTTTCTTGCTTTCAAAGGTTCGTTTAGAATCATCTTGCTTGTTTTGTATTCTCGAAAGTTTTTGAGTTAGACTCCTTGGGAAAGTTTTTGTTTTTGAAACGAAATTGGAAAAAATAAATACTCTCTCCTTCCCATAAGTAGGCATGTTTTGAAAGGTAATGTGAAAGAATTTGCACATCATAATTGCATGGTTTTACATTTTTGTCATAACTCCATGCATTCACCTAACCCTTCAACTTAAAATCAGCGGTAGCTATAGGTCAAAAATTTTAGTAACTTGAGTGATAGGTTAGAGACATGTTTCGGCATCGTAAAACGTAGGAGCTGTCGTTTATTGCCTTCACTACAAACCGGGACCTGCACGGTTCTTCCACGTACCATCGATATGTCGAATGGCCTTTCACGTACCCTTGAGGTATATCGAAAGTTTCTTCACGTACTCGATTGTATATCAAAAGGGCCCTTGTGGATGGTTGTGCATTAGACAGCACTACTACGGATTTGAACTCCCACGTATCTTGTGTATATCAGGAGGCCCTTCTAGGGTGCCTGAGACCATCTAAGAAAATCCCTTTTGGATGTCTTGTTGGAGCAATACATCGAGAACAGCACTCAGGGATATTACTATGCATGTTCCTTCCAAGTAGTCAAGTATTCAGGTGAGGGATGGTTGATCCTCCTCACCGTGTTTTACTATTGGACACTATGGTATACCGCGAGTTGCAAAAACTTGACAATCCTGGTGAGGAACTAGCTTATTCATCCCCTCTTATCACTTAAGTTTGCTTGTGGCCTATAGTTTTTGTAGGAGAAGTTTTGTGTGATTTCCCTAGTTTTGAAACCCTAGGTTAGGTTTAGTGAATTTTTACAATCTGGTTGATTTTCAATTGAGACGATCCAGAAGAAACCAAAGCTTACCACCCAACTTTCCACCTGCAATAGGGGAAGGCCCAATGGAAGCCACAGATCAAGGAGCTGCAACTGACTCCCATGTGGGAGGTAGCCTAGTTGCAGAAAGTGGATATCAATTCACTTCATATATTAATCCCTTGGTCCAACAATATCCTACATCTGACACGTCCTTTAATTCTTCGATGGAAGGTCGAATTGATGGTCCTAATGAAACTAAGTATGTCCTTGATGCTCCCTTTTAGAGAACTTCTATGGGCCAATCCATTGCCTAATTTGGGGTTATTAGACCCTCTTTTGAGAACCCTCCTCTAAATGAGGATGCATATAGGAGAATTCAAGCATCTCTTGATCGTGCTTGTAATTTTCAAGAGAGGATGGAAGAGTTATGGATACCCCTGTACCTCACAAAGAACCTATGTCAGCTCTTTTACCCCTTCTATAGGATCCATGGCCTTCTAGATATATTCCACTTATCAATACTTTGGCTCCTATTGATGATGTCCCACCTCGTGGTATGTTTCCTCGAAATCTAGGTCAAACCTCCAAACCTATAGTTTTAAATCATAGGTCTATTTCAGTCCTCCCATAACCTCTGTAGCTGAGGGGCAATCCTCAGATCAAATGGAGGCAGTACATTCCAATGCCGAGGGGAAACCCCAATGCGACCTACATTATCTATTAGTGGAGTTTCTACTAGTACTAGGCAGACTTCTGTTGTAGGCCAACCCACAGTGGTTGTTCCTCCTACCCATACCAATATGGTAAACCCTCCATCAAGTTCAGCCCAACCCTTAGGGGCACAACCTACAGTTAACCAATATTCTTGGGATTATGGTTACCCATCGAATCAATTACCTGTAGAAAATATGAATTTTCAACCTACATCTACAGGAACTATGTATCCTGGAATCCCTTACCCTAGAAACATGTTTACACCATGGGGGAAACCTAATTGGTCCTAGATGTTGGTAATGGGAGGAATGTCTATTCTTATTGGTGGAGGTGTCGGAGGGCCACCTTTTGGAGTTCCACCAGGAGGAGGCACACCTGGAGGGGTTCCACCTTATAGAGGACCACCACCCAGGGGCCCACCACATGGAGGCCCACCTTTGGGAGGACCACCACTTGGAGGCCCACCTTCTGGGGGTCCACCAACTAGGGGTCCACCTTCTGGAGCACCACCACCTAGAAGTCCTCCACCACCCAGATGCCCACCACCTGAAGGCCCACCCCCTTTGGGAGGCTCTTTAGGAGGGTCATCTGCCCATCAACCAACTCAACAACCAATATATCAATCAACTTATGGTCCTAATGGTACACATATGCCTTATCAATACTACCGGTATATCGAACCTAATTGAAAAATTTTGTTCCTAGAAACTTTGGACTTGCCCAATTTGTCCAAGTTGATAAATGATCCCATTCAACACAACCCTTCGTGGCGTGCTATTCCATTTAATTTTCCATCATACATTCCAAATTTTGATGGGAAGCAGGGAGATGATCCCAAAAATCATGTCATGACTTTTCATCTATGGTGTTCTTCTAACTCCTTGATGGATGACTCTATTCATTTGAGACTCTTCCAATGAACTTTGACTAGTATGGATGCAAAGTGGTATATTGAACTTCCACAACATTTGTTTGTGGATTTAAGCTCATTGGAAACCATTTTTCTCACACACTTTCAACTACCCACTCGCTATGAAATGGGTATGGACCTTTTGACCTCAATCTGTCAAAATACCTCCACACACACATTTGACCATATCCATGAGTGGAGACGATGAAGATGACTCATTAAAGATCCCATCCTGGATCAACTGTTAGCTGATTGGGTCATGAAATCCTTGTTTCCTCCCATTGCCCGAGATGTTTCCATGGGTGGTGTTGTTACCGAAGAGAAAGATATCAGTCGTGCTCAGTATCTAGATTTGGTATATTCCCAATCCGAAACTTCGTATGACCTAATCCCTCAAGATCCTCATCCCAACATGGACCCTACTAAGCCACTTGCAGAGACTATTGTTGATGGGGTTGTTGGTTCAATTCAACCCTCGTCAGTAGCCAAAACTTCCAAGCAACCTAATGATTCTACTACTACTCCTTCAACTCCTATGGTTTCCATCGAGGTAAATGCTATTCAAAGTACACAAACACCCGACAATAAGAAAAAAGGAAAAGGTAAAAATAAAAAAACCCAGAAACCAACAGGAGAATACTAAGACTATGGCCACAGAGAACGATAAAGGAAAGAGAAAGGCTAAGTACCCTTTCTTGTTATGTGGGGGTTATCAATTCACGAAGGAGTGCCCTCGTCATGAAGAGATTAGTAAATTCCTGAAAAGTAATCCCACACTCGCAGTTCTTGCTGATCCCTTCCCGTCTCAACAACAACTGATAGACCATTTTTCTAATCAGGGGACCTCTGGTTCCATGGAAGAAATCAGAATGATGTCTTCAAATACCATCAATTTGAATACTCGTAGTCATTCATATGACAATCCAATAGAGAAGAAGGATGAAAATACTTCTTCCGAGAAAGTTCCTTCTACTAGTTATCCTCCATCTTCGTCTAATGGCCCTCTCATGATCAAAAAACCTAATATTGATTTAATTTTGTGACCACCTAAGGCTACCCTTAGGAAGGTTTTTTTAAATCCAAATTCCTGAGCTGCACAATTCTATAATGTTGTTGAATATTTAGCTCAGGCACCTTGCACGATGTCTACCCTTGAGGTACTCCAAAGTTGTCCAACGCAATGTAAAAACCTGCTAACAAATTTGGGGGCATTAGACCCAGATAACACTAACTTGATTCATTTCAATGTAGAGAACTATAAATCCATATTATCTCACCAACTCACATTTCAAATTGCTTCTAGAGTAGTTGGGAGAAAGGTCCATCGGATCATCCTGGATGAAGGAGCTTCAACCTCAGTCTTGTCTATATCCTTTTGGAGAGCCATTGGTTCTCCTGAGCTTACAAAGTCTCCTACGACATTAAAATATTTTGATGGATGGGGTTTACAAACTCATGGTCTGTTACCAACCCTTTCAGTTGATCTTGGGGGTAAAACTGTTTCCATTCAAGTGGAAGTAGTTGACGCCCCATTAGATTACAATCTCCTATTGGGGAGAAACTAGTTCTATGCCATGATTGTCGTCGCTTTGACAGTCTTTCAAACTCTCCAGTTCCCTCATTTGGGAAAAATTATAACTCTCGATCAACTTGACTTTTTTTCAAGAGATGTTATTGCTCCCACTGTGAATAATATCACTATGCTAGGTCAGTCCCCTCCTCCTTATCAGTCGATTAGGTTAGGTATGCTGAAATATTCAACACTTATGGGATTGTTTCCTTCTGCCCCTCCTAGTATGAAAGTAGCAACTGTGAATATGATTTCCACGACTAGTTATAGTACCAAGGGAAAATATGTTGTTGAGTAATCCTTCCTTGGCCCCTATGAAGCATTGTATGATGTTTTCCAATATTCCTCTAATGTCTAGCCAGATGATATTCATTTGGTGGCTTCGGATCCCTACCACTTGCCCTACTGGCTAGAACCCTCTCTTCCCACTCTAGACTATCTCACACAGACTTTTCCTTCGGATGATTCCATCATGGATATCATGAGTGTGAATGAAACCGTATGGGAAGATCACCATAATCGATCTTCTTTTCTTCCCAACGCCGGTTCGGTAGGTTTTGACCTTGAATCACTTATCAATACTGATATTTTCACCCATCCGCTAACACTTGTGTTGTTGCAAGACACAGATTCTGAAGGAAACCTTTGCAACATCACTAAAATGAACCTGGTTGACATATCAATCAAGCCCTGAACCATTGAGCATGTTCACATAGGCCAGAACTGCTCGACGAAAAAAACTGAAAGTTTTAGAGCTCTTTTCAAGGAATTATGTGATATTTTTGCTTGGACTTATGAGGAGATTCCTAGGATTTATCCTTCAATTGTTTTACACAAGATTAAAACCTATCCCATGGCAAATCCTGTTCGACAAAAATTACATCAAGTCCATCCTAGGAAGGTTGCGGCTATCAAAGTTGAAGTAGAAAAAATTCTGAAGGCGGGGTTTATTTATCCCATACCCCTGACAGAATGGGTATCTAAAATTGTCGCTGTAACCAAAAAGCATGGCACTATTAGAGTCTACATAAATTTTTGAGATTTGAATAAGGCTTGTCCTAAGGACAATTTTTCGACTCCGCATATCGATCAGATCATCGATAATTGTGCTAGAAGCGTCATCTCTTCTTTTATAGATGGTTTTTCTGGCTATAATCAGATAGATATTCTACCTGTCGATCAGCATGAAACGACATTAATCATTTTCCTTAGGGGAACCTTCACATATCGAAAGTTAACTTTTGGCCTAAAGAACGCTTGAGCTACATTCCAATGAGCCATGTCCTATGCCTTTCATGACATCAAGCACATAGTGGAGCCATACCTTGATGACCTCCTCGCTCATTCACAGCGAATGGAGGACCATCTAGAGCACCTTAGAGACATTTTCCATAGGTGTTGTCATTATAACATACGATTGAATCCACACAAGTGTGTATTTTTTGTAGAGACTAGACACCTTCTTGGCTTCGTGGTTTCCAAAGATGGCATCCAGATTGATCCTTTGAAAATTGCTTCTATCTTGGCCTTACCTGTGTCACATGCCCCAATTTTGCAAAAATAATATCATCTTATTTGATTTTATTTAAAGACAATATGTTAAATTTTATGCTAAGTTGTAATTGATGACTCAGCAGAGTCAAGGATATTGAATGTAATTCTAAATATTTTAATTATAAATAAATAAAAGTGGAGAAAACAACTTAGGAGAGCTATTGAAAGAGTGTTTACTTGTCAAGTTGGTGGAGGAGACTGGGTGGAGAGCAAACAGACAAGTGGCAGCATCCTCAAATCTCTTCCAACTGTTGCAAGTGGAAACCTCCCTACATTTGGGGTCATGATCCCCCAAGAAATTGGGATCAGAGAAGGTGGATCAATTAATGACAACTGACCCAAAACACCTAGGCAATATTTATAAAAATTCCCATTGAAGAGAGCTGAGGCTACTCATTCCAGGGAAGTGATCATTCAGGTGAATTTACTTCAGAGGAATTCAATGGAAAGGGAATATGTGGAAGTAGTTTGAGGGGTTAACTGCTAAGTGATCTAGTGTATCTTTTCAGCTGAAGGATCTTACTGTTGAGTGCAGAGTGATTATTGAGTCATTGGACTAGTCTATTGTTTGCTTGCTCCACCATTTCTCAGCCAAGGAGACCAGGAACAGGCTCGGGGGTCCTGAGGAAGCGTTGTTTGAGCGCTCTCTAGGAGTTGGTAGGGAGGAAGGGCCTCCTAACGCTGTTTTTGTCCATCTTAATCAAGTTCTACAATATTTTTGTTTTACTGTGTTAGATAGTTAAATATGGATTTGACTACTAAATGAATGTCAAGTATTTATTTGTAAACTATTAAGAGTTAGTAATCTTTTGGATTAGTGAAGGAATGAATCTGAATAAATGAAAATAATTCTAATCTGCGTTTTTCCACGTTTGGAAGGACCAGACCATACTCCAGCACAGACAGAGTATTTAAAATAGATGAAGGATATGGTAGGAGTCTGAAATGAATAGATGTATTATGTATTTCATAATATCAGAGTGTTTTATTTCTGTATGTAGATAATTATCAGAAAAGAACAATGACCTGTTTATCCATGTTTATCGTTTAACCAGCTTATTTATGTAAGTATACTAGAAAATTAAGAGCAATAACTCAGCATAGGTAGAAGGATCATTATATTAATAAAATACCCTAATAGAAAATAGGTTATGCTTACACACAGTACATTATTCTTTTTTATTGAATTTAAAACATGCAGGAGGGTAAGCTGTATTATGCTTTAGATATATTTTTCTTTGTACTTTATATTTCTTGAGTAGTAGAAGAAATATAGCTAAACTGCTTGTTTAATTTCAGTTCAACAAAGATATAAATTAATAAATATATAGTTTATTTATTAATCATAATAATCTAAGACTAATAGGTACTATTATCTAAGGAAAGTACTATGAAAAATAATTATGGTATTAAGAAGAAATTATTTAAAATATCTAAGTTCAACTATCAAATTATTTATATCGTTTCAGTAGATAAACAACGGGAATACGATAATAACCAACATATACATAAATGTATATTTATGAAACGAACTGTTTTTTTTTAATTTTACAAATAGGATATACTTGTAAAAGGAAACTACAGAGTCAAAAACCCTAAGAACAAATAACATATTTACAAATAGCAACCATTTAAGTGATAAACCGATTACTTGGATTATTTAATAATAATCAATAAAATTATTATAAAATGTTACAGTCCTTTAAGGACAAGTAAAAAGACAATTATAATATAATAACTGGAATTATGTTTACAATACATCTGAACGCTATCTAAAATGAGTTAAATAAAATAATAAAACCTTTTAATAAATAATTGAAATATTTATTTATACAAGGGTTACCTACAGGAAAAACCCTAGCTCATTTTCTAAGCAAACAAATATTCAGTACCAATTTACTCTATGAAACAGTTATAGTCACGGTTTAAGGTAAATAACTACATTATATCACAAAACGCAATAAATGGTAAATTTATTTTATTCACACAGAGTCACCAAATAGTACACTGCTGAAAACGAGTCCAAGCTCAAAGGAAAACTGTCTTAGAAGACATTGCATTACATTAATGAGCCAGAAGGCTAAACTTAAAAACCAAATACAAGACCCAGCTCATGGCCAAGTTTACCATTGTGGAAGCGAGGGTTTGTAAACATTACAGAGCCCTTAAGCATTTAAAAAGAAATTATATAGCTAAAAGACGAAGCTAGGCAAGCTTCCAACTCTTAGTCTCCCATCGACAACCCTGTTACAAGTAGGTGAACCCAAATGATGAATGCAGGGCTTACCCGTTTGGAGATGCGCCCTTTGGAGACAACCAGCACTTGCTTCGTCATGGAATGCAGCACGGTTTCAAGATTTCCTGCAAAGAGTTTGCATGACAGAGTGTTAGTTCTACAATACCTTTAAACATTGTAAAACCTGCTATAAAAATAATGCAGCTATAAATTAATTCTAGGATAAAAATAGCGCGAAACATTAACGTAATAAAAACGACGAACTGTCTAGTCGAGAGACTATCCTTCACAATAAGCAAGCACATGAATCTCTAACCCTGCCAACACAAAGGAGCTTCTCAAACAGCTAGTGAAGCCTTAGTTTTACATCAAGCAGTACCAGGCCACAAAAAAAAGAAAGGAAAGGCAAGTTGAGATACAAGCCGGTTGCAAACTCATTACAAAGGAAAACTATCAGACTATTTGTAGAGTTTAAGCCAACAGCCAGAAAAGCTCAACCTATCATGCAGTGACAGACCATGATATAAGGGCAAAAAGAAAGAAGGCAGGCTGTAAGCCAAATGCAAAGAGAACAACAAACCCTGACAGAGTAAAAGAAACCACGGTGGAAAGTTGGCAACAGGACCGAGCTCAAAGGAACCATAGCATGACAAACCCATGCGTTGAGACAACTGAAACCTGAGTATCACTCACGACCGCCATGAGAGCTTGCAGAGCAACCCGAAGGGCCAACGCAAAATGAAAAGGAAGAATAATCCAAGGGTTAGGGTTGCTTAGTATTATATATGACTAGTACTTGGCCAAGAGAAAATCACGTGGCCTCAATAATACAATCATGCAATGGGTCGACTTTCAATAGTTTATCTGCGACCAAATAATATCAATTATATTCACAATGATTGTTAACAAACAACGCATGAATTATATATATACTCATTTCCAACGTTAACATAATATCTAGATATATGATTACTTTGATTAACGTTTATCTTGGTGTTGAGCAAAATAATGAGTTTCGGGACGTTGACCTAACACTAAGATTGGTAATCATATAGTCTTTTATAAACTTGAAATCCTTGCTTGAAACTTTTGGAAGACGATGATAAATGTTTATGCTTGTAAAACATCGTTGGGTTTTATTGGGATATATATAACAAACCCTTTATCCTTAAACCGTTCAGCTTGGGGTGGATGTAATTCATCGAAGTATATAGTAATGTCAATATTACTATATAAGTTTTTTATTAACCATGTTTTATCAATGTTAATTATAGAAAAGTATAGTGACCATTTATCATATGAAAAGTCCAAGTTGAATTGTGTAAAACCATCAAATAACTATAGTTTCTATACTTAAATACATTGTGGTCTATGCATAGTTACACCCTTTTAACAACATTTCAAGTTGTGACAATTATAAAAATTGCATAGCATAGTATTGAGTAGATTCATGAACACTTTACAAGTTCAACGTTATTTTAAACTTGTATGTCTAACAAACAAAATAGATCTTGTATGTTTATAAGTCTTATAAAAACTAACAAATCAAGTAGTAGCAAACTATAAAGTTGGCTAAGTGTAGTATAAGAACACTTTTATGAATTCTTTTACATAGTTCAAATCGATGAGACTTTAATAGAATTTGGTTGTTTCTCAACTTGACATTTGCCAGTAATTTACCATGTCTATATTTGGTAAATTGGTTTTGGGATTATACAAAATAACTGTCGCTTAGCATAAGATATATTGTTGACCTTTTTAGAAAGCATCAACCTTAGAAACTGTTTGTAGATAGTAACTTAATACAAGAAAAGCATTATAGAAATAATAAGAATTGCCATGGAATGATCCTACTCGAGTCTAGAATAAATAGAACCACATGGATTGATGTAGATTTAATAAGTATAGGAAAACAATGTTTTCATGTGAAAAGACATTATTGTTTTTACACTAATAAAACTTATGCTGTCAAGAAGTTTACGGGCTGTATGTTTTCTTGCAGAAGATAAATATCATTCAGTTTGTTACTCAAGTAAAATAGTATGATAATGTATAATAACTAATAGTACAATCAGTATAACATTGCAAGATATGCACATTAAAGTAGAAGTTGCTCTGCAGCTAAGATTTTTAGTTTAGAGCCACAGTAAATATGTTTACTGTCGCTATGTTCGATAAAGAAAGGAACTCATTTAATTGAACTTTGTTTATAAGAAAAACTAAAGAAAACAAACTACTTTACCTCATGAAAGTTGTTGGGAATTTAGCAGCTTATTTACTAAGCTTATTAATTACAAATGGAAACACTTCTGGATACTTTAGGAAATTTAAAATGTTACTCGTTCAATCATACCTATAAACCTGTAAGAACAAGTAATCTTTCTACATTAGCATAAATGCTAAGTAAGCCCGGGATTCAAGGAAATATTCCACCTACTTGACATAAAGAGGACTCATCAATAAACTAAATTAAAACAATATGCAAGTAAACCTTATTCATATTACAAAAAAAAATGCTTAGTTTACGTATTTGAGATTATGTAAAACAAATCAATTGACTGTTTCTTTTTCTGCTAACATTTATTTGTTAGTAAACTATAATTTCAACATTTTATGTTATCTCAAAATTTTAAATTTATGTGAAAAATTGGGGTTTTGACATGTGGTATCAGAGCACAAGGTTCAAACACTAGGCCTTGATGAATCCCAACTAGCTTTTATGAAACAGTAAATTGAATTATTATGCTGATGTATTTCTTTTTAAATGTTATTCAACAGAGAAATTGTTTTCTGAAGTTTAACAAACAGGTATGGAAAGGCTGGAAGAATATGCAAAGGAGGAATCTCCAGTTACTGAACCAAGAAACTTACCAAGAGATCCTATACCAGAGGATTTAACTACCAATTCCTCATAACTGTTACAAACTATAAAAGACCTAAAATCTGAAATGGAGTCCGTAAAATGAGAGAATGAAAGGATTCTGAGGGCTCGGGAGGAGCTGAATCAAATCTTAACAGAAAGGTTTCAAAATGAGGGTAGGGGTAGAAAAACTGAATCAGAAGATACAAGTCATCAACGTAAATCTAAAAAGATGAAACATACTAAAGATGAAAGTAGTTCATCTTCTGAGGTGTTTGGTGAACAACAAAATTTCCTTTCTACTAGTGATAATAGTGATGATAATCATTACACTAAAAAGAGGAAATACAAACCTTATGAGGAAATTTCTGGGGAGTTCAAAAAGATAAAACCACCAACATTTAATGGAGAGACTGAGAAGGGGGAGGAAACAGAATCTTGGTTATCTAGGATGAAAAAGTACTTCCAAATATATAACTATTCTAACCAGTTAAAGGCTAGAATGGATATCTACAACCTCTCAGGAAAGGCTGACATTTGGTGGCAGGACTTGAAGAGAGTTAAAGGAATTAAAGAGAAAAATGTAAATTGGAGTACCTTCAAGAGGTAATTTAAAAATAAATTCATATCTGAGCAATACTATGAAGAAAGAGCAAAAGAATTTTATGAGCTTAAATTAGGATCAATGACAATGAAAGATCTGAATAGCAAGTTCTTAAGTTTACTTAGGTATGTACCATACCTTGTAGATGAGAAATCGAAGGTACAGTGATTCCTCAGCTGTCTACCTTATCATATTAACGACAGGATTGAATATGACAATCCAAAGACTCTGGAAGAAGCTATGAGGAAAGCTAACTTCTGTTTTGAACAAAATCGGAAGAAGGAAAGCTTGGCCAACTGGAAAGCCAAGAAAAATAATAACCAGTATGAACAAAAGAAGAAGGATTTTGTGGCCAACAAAAATTCTAAGAACAATAAGGCCAGATATTATCCTAATAATAATAACTTCCAAGGAAATAAGAATAATTCTCCAAACAATCAGAATAATTCCAAGGGTAAAGAATTTTCTAATAACCATGGTAATTATACCAAGAACTTTGAGCGCAAAGAACCTGTAAAGTGTTGGGAGTGTAATGGATGACACTATGCTTCAGTCTGTCCTAATCGGAAAAAGACTGTTAGAAATATTCATACCATATAGGAGGATATGACTGTTGGGGAATTAGCGAGGACCATGCCCAAAATCAACGCAGCTTTGAAGAATCGACAAGCAGAATATCAAACTTCCATGGTGGAAGTAGAAGTTATGATAAATCAAACCCATTTAACTATTTTGATTGATCCAGGAGCTAGTCTCAGTTATATTGCACCTAAAATGGTAGAAAAATGTAAGGTACCTGTTGAAAAATTTGAAAATTCTTGGTTGGTTTAGTTAGCCACTAGTGCTAAAAGGAAGGTAACTTGTTTTGTAAAAGAATGTGCAGTAGTTATGGATCATTTAAAAACTGTTGTGAAGCTTAATGTATTGCCTCTTGGTTCTTATGATTTACTGATCGATATGGATTGGTTAGAACAACATAGGGTAATTTTAAATTGTTATGATAAAACCTTCACATGTTTAAACGGTGATGGAAAACTAGTAAGTGTAAAAGGAATCCCTAGAAAAACCACCATAAGGCAGATTTCTGCTCTACAGCTTAAGAGAGCTGTCAAGAAGGGATGTAAATCTTATGCCGTAACAATAACTGATGAGGAGAGTCTAATTAAGACAGATAAATTAAGATTGGAAGACATACTAGTCTTAAGAGAATATGTTGATGTATTCCTTGAAGAAATTATGGGATTACCTACGAAAAGGGAATTGGATTCACCATTGAGCTGGTACCTGGTGCAGTACCTAGCTAAAAGGCCCCTTATCGAATGAACATACTTGAACTGAATGAATTAAAGTCTCAATTAAAATAACTAATTGATAAAAAGTATATTCGACCTAGTGTGTCTCCCTGGGGGGCACCTATCATCTTCATTAAGAAAAAGGATGAAACCATGCGACTTTGCATAGATTACCGTCAGTTGAATAAGATGACCATTAAAAATCGATACTCATTTCCCTGCATAGACGATCTATTTGATCAACTATGTGGAGACATGTTTTTTTCAAAAATAGATTTAAGGTATGGATATCATCAAGTTAGGATTAAAGATGAAGACATCTTTAAGACAGCCTTTATAACTCGATATGGTCATTACGAGTTTGTTGTTATGCTTTTCGGGCTTACTAATTCTCCAACTATTTTCATGTGTTTAATGAACAACGTTATGCATAAGTATTTAGATAAGTTTGTATTTGTGTTTATCAACAATATATTAATCTATTCAAAAACTAAAGAAGAACATAAAGAACATTTAAAAATTCTTTTGCAAGAGTTACAAGATCATCAACTCTTTGCAAAGTTTAGTAAATGTGATTTATTCAAGGATAAGATTCAGTACTTAGGTCATGTGGTGACCAAGGAAGGGATTTCAGTAGATCCTGAAAAGATAAGGGCGATCGAAGATTGGCCAGTTCCTAAGTATGTAACAGATGTTTGATCTTTCATGGGCATTACCGGGTACTGTCAGAGGTTCATTGAAGGTTTTTCAAGGATCGTGAATCCGATAACTTCTTTGCAGAAAAAAGGAAAGAAGTTTGATTGGAACCAGAAATGTGAGGAAAGCTTTAAAAAGTTAAAAACTTTATTAACTAGTGCACCTATTTTAATAATAACTGATCCTAATAAAGAATTTGTAGTGTGCACTAACGCTTGCAATGATGGCTTGGGCGGTGTTTTGACTCAAGAAGGGCATGTTATTTCCTATGAGTCTATAAAATTAAAAATTCATGAAAATAATTATGCAACTTATGATCTGGAATTTGCAGTTGCTATACATGCTCTAAAGATGTGGCGAGGTCACCTAATTGGCAGAAAATTTATTTTAATGACTGATAATAAAGGATTAAAGTATCTGTTAGATCAGCCTAATTTAAATGCCAAACAAGCTAGGTGGCTAGCTTTTCTAAGTGAGTATCATTTCGAAATTCAGCACATTAAAGATAAAGAAAATAAGGTTTTTGATGCATTAAGTAGGAATGCAAGGCTGAATTTTGCAGCAGTTATCAGCACTTATACTACAGATTTGGATTAACAACTTAAAGTAAGAATAGAACAAGATGAAATTTACCAAAATTTACAAGCTAAAACTAAAGAAAATACAACCGAAAGCTTAAGTAAAGGGTACAGTTTGAATGCAAGAGAATTTTTACTGTATAAAGATAGAATGTATGTACCTAACGGACCTAAAGTTAAGCTGTTAATTTTGGATGAAATTCATAAAACTCCATACTCAGGTCATCCAGGCTACCAAAAGACTATGACTATGTTAAGAAAAGAATATTTTTGGCCAAATATGAAGACTGAAGTAGCATAATATAATGCAAGGTGTTTTGAATGTCAGCAGATGAAAACTGAACATCAACACCTAGCTGGATTACTTCATCCATTACCCATTCCTAGCTGGAAATGGTAGATAATTAGTCTCGATTTCATTACTGGACTCCCTAGAAATCAGAATCTAAATGATTCCATTATGGTAGTAGTTGATAAGTTAAGTAAAACAACTCACTTTATACCTGTTAAAACTACATATAAGGCTGCAAATATAGCTGATATCTTTCTAAAACAGATTTTTCGACTGCATGGAGTACCAAAAGTCATAATCTCAGATAGAGATCATAAATTTATAGGTAACTTTTGGAAATCTTTGTTTAAAGGATTAAACACTACATTAAATTTTATTACTGCTTTCCATCCTCAAGCAGATGGACAAACTGAAAGAGTAAACCAAGTACTGGAAGATCTATTAAGAATGTATGTGAAAGACCAGCCAGGTAAATGGGAGGATTATTTGCATCTGGTAGAATTTGCTTATAATAATAACTACCAAGCATCAGCCAGATTTAGTCCTTTCAAAATTTTATATGGAAGGAAATGTAATACTCCTATCTCTTGGAGTAATCCAGTGGATAGATTAGTATTAGGTCCTAAACTGTTAAAGGAAATGGAAGAAATTGTAAAACAGGTGGCAAGGTAATCTGAAAGTTGCACAGGATCGGCAGAAAAGTCAAGAAGACTTAAAAAGAACTCCAAAGGAGTTTCAAGTAGGTAAACATGTGTTCATCAAGGTAAGGCCCAAAAAGAGCTCTCTGAGATTAGGGAGTTGTGCAAAACTAATACCTTGTTACTATGGTCCATTTGAGATTTTGTCCAGGATTGGACAATTAGCATTGCCACCCAATTTAAAAGTACATAATGTTTTTCACATTTCTGTATTAAAGAAATGCATTCATTATGCTACTCATTTTGTTAACTGGAATGATGTACAGATGGAACCAGAAGGATATTTTCTAGTGGAACCAGACTGTATCCCCGGGCAGACTGAGATCACACTTCGGAACCGTACCATTGGACAGGTGAAGGTGCAATGGAAGCACCTTAGTCCAGAGGAAGCCACCTGGGAATTGGAAAGTAATATGCAAGATGCATATCCTCTTCTGTTCTAGGGGAATTCTGAGGATGAAGAATAAATAACATCGAGGACGATGTTATGTTCTAAGGGGGTGTTTATGTCACATGCCCCAATTTTGCAAAAATAATATTATCTTATTTGAATTTATCTAAATACAATATGTTAAATTTTATGCTAAGTTTTAATCGATGACTCAACAGAGTCAAGGATATTGAATGTAATTCTGAATATTTTAATTATAAATAAATAAAAGTGGAGACAACAGCTTAGGAGAGTTGTTAAAAGAGTGTTTACTAGTCAAGTTGGTGGATGACACTGGGTGGAGAGAAAAAAGACAAGTGGAAGCATCCTCAAACCTATTCCAACTATTGCAGGTGGAAACCTTCCTACATTTGGGGTCATGATCCCCCAAGAAAGTGGGAACAGAGCAGGTAGCTCAATTAATGACAACTGACCCAAAAGACCTAGGAAATCTTTATAAAAATTTCCATTGAAGAGAGCTGAAGCTGCTCATTCCAGGGAAGTGATCATTCAGGTGAATGTACTTCAGAGGAATTCAATGGAAAGGGAATTTGTGGAAGGAGTTTGAGGGGTTAACTGCTAAGTGATCTAGTGCAGCTTTTCAGCTGAAGGATCTCATTGTTGAGTGGAGAGTGATTATTGAGTCATTAGACTAGTCTATTGTTTGCCTGCTCCACCAGTTCTCAGCCAAGGAGACCAAGAATAGGCTCGAGGGTCCTGAGGAAACGTTGTTTGAGTGCTCTCCAGGAGTTGCTAGGGAGGAACGACCTCCTAACGTTGTTGTTGTCCAGCTTAATCAAGTTCTACAATCTTTTTGTTTTATTTTGTTAGATAGTTAAATATGGATTTTACTACTAAATGAATGTCAAGTATTTAGTTGTAAAATGTTAAGAGTTAGTAATCTTTTAGATTAGTGAAAGAATGAATATGAATAAATGAAAATAATTCTAATCTATATTTTTCCACGTCTGGAAGGACCAGACCGTACTCCAGCATAGACAAAGTATTTAAAATAGATGAAGGATACGATAGGAGTCTTAAATGAATAGATGTATTATGTATTTCATAATATCATAGTGTTGTATTTTGTATGTAGATTATTATCAGAAAAGAACAATGACCTATTTATCCATGTTTATCGTTTAACCAGCTTATTTATGTAAGTATATTGGAAAAGAAAGAGAAATAACTCGGCACAGGTAGAAGGATCATTATATTAATAAAATACCCTAATAGAAAATAGGTTATGCTTACACACAGTACATTATTCTTTTTTATTGAATTTAAAACATGCAGAAGGGTAAGTTGTATTATGATTTAGATATATTTTTCTCTGTATTTTATTTTGATTGAGCAGTAGAAGAAATACAACTAAACTAGTTGTTTACTTTCAGTTCAAAAAAGATATAAATTAATAAATATATAGTTTATTTATTAATCATAATAATCTAAGACTAACGGGTACTATTAACTAAGGAAAGTAATATGAAAAATAATTATGGTATTAAGAAGAACCTATTTAAAATATCTAAGTTCAACTATCAAATTCTTTATATCATTTCAATAGATAAACAACATGAATATGATAATAACCAACATATACATAAATGTATATTTATGAAACGAACTGTTTCTTTTAAATTTTACAAATAGGATATACTTGTAAAAGGAAACTATAGAGTCGAAAACCCTAAGAACAAATAACATATTTACAAATAACAACCATTTAAGTGATAAACTGATTACTTGGATTATTTAATAATAATCAACAAAATTATTATAAAATGTTCCAGTCCTTTAAGGACAAGTAAAAAGACAATTATAATATCATAACTCGAATTATTTTTACAATACATATGAACGCTATCTAAAACGAGTTTAACAAAATAATAAAACCTTTTAATAAATAATTGAAAGATTTATTTATACAAGGGTTACCTACAGGAAAAACCCTAGCTCATTTTCTGAGAAAACAAATATTCATTACCAATTTACTCTACGAAACAGTTACAAGTACGGCTTAAGGTAAATAACTACATTATATCACAAAACGCAATAAATGGTAAATTTATTTTATTCACACAGAGTCACCATACAGTACACTGCTGAAAACGAGTCCAAGCTCAAAGGCATACTGTCTTAGAAGACATTGCATTACATTAACGATCTAGAAGGATAAACTTAAAAACCAAATACAAGACCCAACTCGTGGCCAATTTTACCATTGAGGAAGCGAGGGTTTGTAAACATTACAGAGCCCTTAAGCATTTAAAAAGAAATCGTATAGCTAAAAGACGAAGCTAGACAAGCTTCCAACTCTTATTCTCCCATCGACAGCCCTGTTACAAGTAGGTGAAGAACCCAAATGATGAACGCAGGGCTTACGCGTTTGGAGATGTGCCCTTTGGAGATAGCCAGCACTTGCTTCATCACGGAATGCAGTATGGTTTCAATATTTCCTGCAAAGAGTTTGCATGACAGAGTGTTAGTTCTACAATACCTTTAAAAATTGTAAACCCTACTATAAAAATAACGCGGCTATAAATTAATTCTAGGATAAAAATAACGCTAAACATTACCGTAATAAAAATAACGAATAGTCTAGCAAAGAGACTGTCCTTCACAATAAGTAAGCACATGAATCTCCAACCCTGCCACCACGAAGGAGCTTCTCAAACAGCCAGCGAAGCCTTATTTTTACATCAAGCAGTAGCAAGCCACAAAAAAAAGAAAGGAAAGGCAAGGTCGGATACAAGCCGGTTGCAAACTCATTACAAAGGAAAACTATCAGACTATTTGCAGAGTTTAAGCCAACAGCCAGAAAATCTCAACCTATCACATAGTGACATACCATGATACAAGGGAAAAAATAAAGAAGGAAGGCTGTAAGCCAAATACAAAGAGAACAAAAAACCCTGAAAGAGTAAAAGAAACCATGGTGGAAAGTTGGAAACAAGACCGATCTCAAAGGAACCATAGCATGACAAAGCCAGGCGTTGGGACAACTGAAACCTGAGTATCACTCACGGCTGCCATGAGAGCTTACAGAGCAACCCGAAGGGCCAACACAAAATGCAGAGGAAGAATAAGCCAAGGGTTAGGCTTTCTTAGTATTATATACAACTCATACTTGGCCAGGGGAAAACCACGTGGCCTCAATAATACAATCATGCAATGGTTCAACTTTCAATAGTTTATCTGCGACCAAATAATATCAATTATATTCACAATGATTGTTAACAAACAACGCATGAATTATATATATACTCATTTCCAACGTTAACATAATATCTAGATATATGATTACTTTGATTAACATTTAACTTGGTGTCGAGCAAAATAATGAGTTTCGGGACGTTGACCTAACACTAAGATTGGTAATCATATAGTCTTTTATAAACCCGAAATCCTTGCTTTAAACTTTTGGAAGACGATGATAAATGTTCATGCTTGTAAAACATCGTTGGGTATGCTTGGGATATATATAACAAACCTTTTATCCTTAAACCGTTCAGCTTGGGGTGGATGTAATTCATCAAAGTATATAGTAATGTCAATATTACTATATAAGTGTTTTATTAACCATGTTTTATCAACGTTAATTCTAGCGAAGTATAGTGACCATTTATCATATGAAAAGTCCAAGTTGAATTGTGTAAAAATATCAAATAACTATAGTTTCTATACTTAAATACATTGTGATCTATGCATAGTTACACCCTTTTAACAACATTTCAAGTTGTGACAGTTATAAAAATTGCATAGCATAGTATTGAGTAGATTCATGAACACTTTACAAGTTCAACGTTGTTTTAAATTTGTATGTCTAACAAACAAAATAGATCTTGTATGTTTATAAGTCTTATAAAAACTAACAAATCAAGTAGTAGCAAACTATAAAGTTGGCTAAGTGTAGTATAAGAAAACTTTTATGAATTCTTTTACATAGTTCAGATCAATGAGACTTTAATAGAATTTGGTTGTTTCTCAACTTGACATTTGCCAGTAATTTACCATGTCTATATTTGGTAAATTGGTTTTGGGATTATACAAAATAACTGTCGCTTAGCATAAGATATATTGTTGACCTTTTTAGAAAGCATCAACCTTAGAAATTGTTTGTAGACAGTAACTTAATACAAGAAAAGCACTATAGAAAGAATAAGAATTTCCATGGAATGATCCTACTCGAGTCTATAATCAATAGAACCACATGGATTGACGTAGATTTAAGAAGTATAGGCAAACAGTGTTTTCATGTGAAAAGACATTATTGTTTTTACATTAATCAAACTTATGCTGTCGAGAAGTTTACAAGCTGTAAGTTTCCTTGGAGAAGATAAATATCGTTCAATTTGTTACTCAAGTAAAATAGTATGATAATGTATAATAAATAATAGTACAATCAGTATAACATTGAAAGATATGCACATTAAAGTAGAAGTTGCTCTGCAACTAAGATTTTTAGTTTAGAGCCACAGTAAATATCTTTATTTTCGCTATGTTCGATAAAGAAAGGAACTCATTTAATTGAAATTTGTTTATAAGAAAAACTGAAGAAAACAAACTATTTTACCTCATGAAAGTTGTTGGGAATTTAGCAGCTTATTTACTAAGCTTATTAATTGCAAATAGAAACACTTCTAGATACTTTAGGAAATTTAAAATGTTACTCGTTCAATCATACCTATAAACCTGTAAGAACAAGTAATCTTTCTGCATTAGTATAAATGCTAAGTAAGCCCAGGATTCAAGGATAGATTCCACCTACTTGACATAAATAGGAATCATCAGTAAACTGAATTAAAACAATATGCAAGTAAACCTTATTCATATTACAAAAAAAAAGAAACTTCTTAGTTTACGTATTTGAGATTATGTGATACAAATCAATTGACTGTTTCTTTTGATGCTAACCTTTAGCTGTTAGTAAACTACAATTTCAGCATTTTATGTTATCTCAAAATTTTAAATTTATGTGAAAATTTGGGGTTTTGACAACCTGCCTCGACAAACCTTTCTAAACTCCAAATTTTGCAAGCAAATGCAAACTTTCTTCGTCATTTCATGTGCAACATCGCCAAGAAAATGCACAGTTATATGCATCTCCTATAGAAGGACACTTTGTTCTTCTGGGATGACCAGGCCCAATGAGCCTTTGATAATCTGAAGCACGCTCTGATGCATTCACCCGTGATACACCCCCCAGATTATTCAAAGGACTTTCTCTTGTATGTAGTTGCCTCCGCTACTACCATCGGAATGGTTCTAGCGCAAGACAATCCCAATGGCCAAGAACACATGATATATTACATGAGTAACAGTCTCATTGACTATGAAACCCGTTACTCATGTGTGGAGAAGTTAGCTTTGGCCATGGTCATTGCTGTTTGGAAATTTCATCATTGCATTATGCTTCATACCACAACTGTACTCATAGATCAAAACCCTATGTACTACATTTTGACCCGTCAGGTACTAGCGGAAAATATTCCCATTGGATTGTTATCCTACAGGAATTTGATCTTGATTTTACCAAGGCTACTTCAAAGAAATCCTTCATTTTCACGGAGCTAATGTGTGACCTTCCATGTTCTTTGACAGAAGTTGAACTCAATGATCCATTTCGAGTGAATTCTTGTTCTTGATAAGCACAACTGACCCAATGTTGGAGATTTGATCATCTATCTCCAAGCCCAAAGATTTCAGCCTAACATATCCCTTGACGATCGTCGTCGTATCCACCATGCAAAGTACTATCTCATTATGAATGATACATTGTACCATCATTGTATAGATTATATCCTTTGACGATGCCTTACACATGAAGGGGATGAAACAGTTTTGAATGATTGCCACTCTGGAGCATGTGGCGGTCATCTTTCTGGGATGGCTACAGCCCAGAAAATGCTTCATGCTGGATATTACTGGCCTTCGATCTTTAAATATTGTCATGGGGCTGTTGAGAAATTCCCACCCTACCAACACTTTTATCCAAAAAAGTGCACTCATCCTACTCCTTTACACCCCGTCATTGCAGTTGTCCCTTTTTCCAAATGGGGTATTGATTTTATGCATTGTAATCCTACCTCAGTCGGGGGGCATGGTTACATCATCGTAGCCATGGATTATTTCACAAAATGGGCTGATGAAATTCCTACATATGCAAAGGATGGTAAGACCGCTACCCTTAATTTATTCAATCACGTGATAGCTAGGTTTGGATTCCCGCAAGCTATAGTCACTGACCACAGATCTCATTTCTGGAATCACATGATGGCTGAACTGAGTGCTAAGCTGGGTTTTCGCCATGAAAACTCAACTCCATATTACCCGCAGGCTAATGGTCAGGTCGAGGCCATTAACAAATTTTTAAAAACTATGCTGCATAGGATGGTTGGAGATCACAAATCCAACTAGAATTTAACTCTCTTTCCCACACTTTCGGCTTACATAAATTCAGTAAAATGACAACTAGTTTCACACCCTTCCATATGGTATATGCACTGGAAGCCGTCCTTCCTATAGAATGTCAAATTCTGTCAATCAAACTCGCAGTAGAACTTCTCCCACACACTTTCGCCGAGGAAGAAATATTTATGTACTTGAGTAACCTTGATGAAACTAGAAGAGATGCTTCCTTGGCTAACGAGTCACATAAGAAATGCATCAAGGCACAATATGACAAGTCTATACAACCTAGTGTCTTCAAAAAAGGTGACCTAGTCTTGACTTACAATCAAAGACACGATAAACTAGGGAAGGGAAAGTTTGAATCCATGTGGTACAGTCCCTTTATCATTAGTAAAGTCTTAGAGAAAGGGGCTTATGAGCTCGTAGATTATGGCAGGATACCTAAGAGGTACTATGCTTAAGTCATTTCTGTATGGTACCTTGTATATATGTATATTTGGCTTTTTGTGTGTTTTGTCATTTTCAATATGGTTTTGAGTTGATGTCCATATTGTTTATACCATGTTTTTGGTTATGCAAATTGGATGGATTTCTATGGTTTCGTTGATGGTACATGTCGTCATACCTTGAACCTTGCTTCAATAGCTTGGGTGTTGTATTCCCCAACTCGGGATGTAGTTAGTTCAAGTGTGGTTTTTATTGTTCTGGCTACTAACAACATCACTGAGTATCAGGCAATGATAGGTTTACTCACCGAGGTTGCATCTTGGGGAATTCATGATTTGGTAGTGTTTATGGACTCTCAATTAGTGGTTTGTCACCTAAATCATGTGTATTCTATCAGGAACCCTACACTTATATGCCTATTTCCAAGAGTTCTTCTGTTAGAAAGGTCATTCGATTTCATGACTTATAGGCATATCCCTAGGTCTAATAATATGATTGCTTATTCATTGGAAAATTTCATTATGGACTGGCATATTTCCCATTCATAACTCATTAGAAATAAACATGGTCAATCATAATGTAAAATAAATAGTATAAAACATGTAAAAATCATGTAGATCTAATTCATCCATTTGAAACACATGTAAACACCACAACTGAGTATATGTGTGTGTGTGTGTAAAGAGTGTTTTTACAAAAATATGGTCACAAGACCTCATCTGAAGCACTGTGGATTTCAAGCATACAAAATGATACAAAAATCCTGAAGCTAGATAAGCTTTCAGGGATACATCATGTAGATCACTCTAATGGTGCTCGTGGTAGCACATAATGGCCCTTACTACTCTATGTAGCAAGCGACTGAAGCGGCCTGATACCCCTATGGTATTTCTTTGAAACCTCCTAGGGAGGTCATCTATAGAAGCATCCAGGATATCCAGAGTCATTCGATCCAAGTTCTCCTCCAACTTCGTGAGCTCATCATCGCCTCCATAAACAAAGCAAGCCCCTACTCGCCTGTCCATTGGGGAGGATCCCCTAGGCAGTGCATCACCAACATCTGCATGTAAAATTCAGGTCTTGTTATCATCCATAAAAACCATAAAAACATGAAAAATATTAAAACATAATCAACATCTTAGGTATTTCTTATTACAGATGTCACCCCACTTAGCTCTAGGTGGTAGTGGTAGGTCAGGATCTCCTTGGAATTCGGTCCCTGCATATGCATAATCCTCAATCATGAGGATCTGATTACTCATCCAGTGGAAGAAGGTGGCCTCAAACTTTACCTTGGCCCCACCACCTCCTATGCGGGTCATGATATCCACCCACCGCACCATGTGGGGGTCTCTAGCTCTGAGCTATGTAAATACAACCTGGTTCTGCATGAGGGGTACCCTCTAAAACCATAAGCATTCTAGGATGGTCCCATATCCAAACTACTTCATCTCTTCTTGCAGACATTTCGTTATCTGATCCTTGAATATTGGTAAAAGTGCCTCGACCCAGTTATATACTGTGGGTTCCATGGCCTACAGGGCATACAACATATGTGCCCGAGATGCTTTGTGGGCCCCTTGGCTCCCAGCCACCCTCTGCATGGTAAACAGAATAGTCCAAAGTGGTAGATCCCTTATAGCCTTGATAGGGATCTTCTTACCTGACATTTTGGTACCAATAAAGCAATGGCGATCAATCAACTCCTATGTAGTGACATTCCCACCTCGGGAACCAGTCAAAGAAATAGGTGCTCCCCGTCTAGATATCCCTGTCAGGAAATAGATATCTTCCACCTCCACAGTCATAATATGAGGTCCCACCTCAAAATACTGTTGTTCTGGATTCCACATCCATAGGATGTACTATAGTAGACATGCATGTGAAATCATGCTAGCGGCGCAGAAGAATTTTAAGAGGCCATAGCCTCTCAAGGAAGTTATGCAACCCTCATTTCTTACGGCTAGGGCATCATCATCATCATGTTTTCTTTCCTTCCAAATTACCATTTTTGACAAAATAAACCTGCCAAAAATCATCAATGACCTATTTAGAAACACATTTCACCATTAAAATTGCTCAAAAACTTTTTATATGGCTAGGGAAAGTAGTTTTTTGAACTCACGGCCGACACCACCTCTGTCCCGTTGAGACAGAGTGGTGCCACTGCCTGAGTATAACTAAAAAACCACAATTTTCATCGAGCATCGCCTTTCTCGTAAAGGCCAAGCGTGGTGCCACCGTTGGTCTTTTAGGTTTTCCCATCAGGCTCAAAAATTAAACCAAATCAAAAATTGGAAACCATATAAAGGAAGGGAAGGGTTCTCGCTGTTACCTAGACCTGACGATGTGAAAAACGGACGGGCGGCGGCTTCCCGATCTATGATTGAAATATACACCCCAATTCTCCCAAAATGCTCCAAGACTTGGTAAAATGGTAAATGTTTTGATTTTTACTATTTTAATTTCCTTTTATAACAGATCTTTAGGGTTTTTGTATTATTTTAATGTTTTTAAATCATTTTTATCAAAATACCCTTTCACATAGTTTATGAGTCATTTTAAATATTTTTTGGAGACTAATAATATTTTTTAAGAGTCTTGCAGGGATGAAAATAAATAGTACTCGATATGGGGAAGTTCATTTTTTACTTTTTTGTACTTCTAAAAAATGGAAAAGGTCCTTGAGCGTTCATTTCGACACTTTGATCACGCTCCCAAAACCTAGTATCAAAGTTTCGAGTCTTTTTTTTATTCTTTTCAGGCTCGTAAAACATGTTCATTGTGTAAAAGAAACTTATTGGATTCTTCTTTAAACTCTTTTCGGACTCCCTAAATGTGAAAACATTGTCAAGCGCAGTTGTCTTCTTCGTGTTCGTAAAAGTACTCGAAGATTCATCTTTCTGATGGTAGTTTATCTCTTTTTTGGTTCGGATTGACTATTTACGAAAAAGGACCCTTTGGAGTCTTCTTGCGTCTTCATTCAAACTCTTTAAACATGAAAGATACCGAGTTAAATTTTATTAGACTCGTTAAACAAAGCACTAAGACAACCTCTTTTGGGAACGAACCCCTCATTTCTCAGGTTCGTACAACGTATGAGAATGGACTTGTCTTCGGATGAGCTACAATGAGTGTGTTTTACCCTCTTTGAACTCATAAAAATGAAAATAGGCACTCATCAAACATGATGGGGATATTAAGGGAAGGGAATCAATTCATTTTGCAAATAAAATGGAAATTTGTCGTCACCTTTGAACATGGCACTTGTCTGCATTTCATTCAGTCAATTGGGTATTAAGCTTGTCTCTGAGTCAATCCACTTTCATGAGTCATGTCACTTCTTTGAGTCTTTCAAAGAATGCACTGTCCAATGTCGTATTCTGTTCCACCTCATCAAGTCAATGCTGCCAAGTCTTTTGTCGTGCCGCCCAATGTTCAAAGGGAAGTTTGAAAGTTTACCTCTGCAGTCAAAATAACTTTTGAGTCATTCCTATGGTTACGTTCTCTACAACATTCAAAAAATTTGTTTTGAGTTTCGTGTCATCGATGTGAGATTCATCATGGCCCTCCTTTGATGAGACTATTCCTATCAACATCAGCTCATTATCCAGGAATTATCATTAGAAACGAGTTTAGTACCTTGAGATGTATATGCCTCAATGATAGATTCTCTCACTCTTGACATAGGTTCACATCATTGACCTTTGATCGATAGAGTCGGCTAAGTGTTCGACATCAAATCATCTATTCACACTCAATAGATTGTACGAGGGTACCTTGGGAGTCATTGACATTAATGGTGATCTCCCTCACACTTGTTAATGGTTCACATCATTGATCGGTAATCAAGTGGTTTCTACCATGTTTGACTTCATATCATTGCAATCACATGGATATAACTGTACTTTGTGGAAGACGAGATGAAGACCCTAGGTATATGTTAAAAGCACTCAAAGCTTTCTCCCCAGGTTGCGATGGAAGTATATTGTATGAATTCCCAGCATGGATCCACATTTGTATGGTCATGGTTGTGGTTGAATTTTTGTTCATTTGACATAGATCTACAGTGTATTTCTAGTAGCTATGTCCCAAGTTTGAGTCCTCTATCACATGGATCTACATTGTATTCTACTATCCATGGTTGTTAATCTCTCTCATGGATCTGCCTTGTATTGGTCTGCATCCATGATGAGGACACATTTGTTCATGAGTCAAAAGTATTTATTTATTGTAGATGCCTGGTTGATGATATCTGATCAAGCTAATTCTTTCCTCGAAGTGATAAATTGCTCTTTCAAATCTCTCTCCTATCATATCCCTCTAGCCTCATGCTTTGGGGGAATTATGTTACACATAAATATCAGCATCATCATGTGATGAGGTCCCAAACACTAGTATTTTCTCTGAATCCAAAATTATGAAGTAAAACATTGGCCCAGATATCAATCCTGCATATGAAAATCCAGCACCGCTCATGCCTTTAAGTCAATAGGTGGTGCCTTCTTCAGTAATTCCTTTACCCTCTTGACAATAGGATGTGCTACCACCTTTACCTATTGTACAAGGCGTGGTTCTGCTTTGTCACCACTCTGTTATAGTGAGAAAGAAGCGGTGCCCTTGGTAAACCCTTATCCCTACACCTAAGGACCACCTGGACTTGAGATCCATCCTTTTGGGATCTCCTATCCACCTCACCCATCATTTTCTCAATCATCCCTATCCTCTCTTGGCCAATAAAAGCATGCTCATATCCATGGTTGAGAAGAAGTAAAGTTATGTTGTTGAATTGACATTCTGGCCTAAATCAGTAGGGTGAGCATAGAGGGAGCAAGTAGGGGATTTTGGCAACAAGATATTGGCATTGTGAAGGAGCATATCAACACTAAGGAAAAGGTTGTAAACTTATTCTTCATATTAATTCAAAATTGGTTCCTTTCCCATAAAGTATGTTATGTCATTATCATGTCTTTTATTGTTGGATTCCTTAGTCACTAACATGGAATATTGGATCATATTTTGGTGTCTTTGATCTCGTTTGTTGGTTTTCATGTGATCTTGCAGGTACATCCATGAAGAGCTATCATTACACGAAGCAGCTACACTATTTCATCAAAGACACTCATTCCAGATCTCCACCCATTCTAGGGAAAGTCTTCCAATTCTGTAGTGAACTATTTGTTCTAGATCTGAACCATTTAGACTAAAGGAACAACTCCTATCTTCTTGAGGGGCATTTTTCCTAGCTACAGTTGGACAACATCTTAGAAGGCTATATCACTGAGTTTGCGTTTGATACTAATAAATTCTACAGCAAAGTAGAAAAGGAATTCTTCAATGGACCAAGAGGTAGGTTCTTATTGTAATTGCAATTGTCAGTGAAGATACATGTCTCTGAAAAAGGCATATTAAAAATGCATCTCGAGTAGTAGAACTTTGGTGTGTTGGGGCTATGGATACCGCGAAGAAATGGGGGAGACGAATGGAATGATACGGGGAAAATGGGTGCAATTTACAATGAGACTGAGAGGGAAGATGAGGAAACAAGTGGTCTTACGAGAGGAGGAGAAAGGTATCGACATGAGAAGAGGAAGAGGATAGGAGAAGGTCATGTTGTGATAGAAACACAAGATCGTGAAGGAATACCACATGAGATGAAGTGACTCCACAATGATGACAATCTTGACAAGACCCATACTACGCCTAGGGTAGAGGTAAGATCAAGCCCCAACAACAACATACCCACGCCTCCATGCACTACGTCACAATCAGGAAGAAACGCAAGTATAACACCAACTTGTCCAATGTTCCAGCAGCACTCTAATAGTAGTAGTATATCAACATATGTAGGAAGAAGGCCAAGAATGTCGGGAAACAAGGTGAAGTTACCCTTTTTCCTTGGAAATGGGACTGAGGATCCAGAACAATACCGGTTGTTAACACCCAAAAATGGTTAACTACCTCATCTACCCCATTACATGGCTCATTTGTCCACTTTCCTACCATATCTCCATCAAAAACCCATAAAAAACCATCGAAAAGGTCACCAAAAAGCTTAAAATGCCTCCAAAAGGCTATAAAATCCTTTTTTCCTCCAAAAATATCCAAAAAGGAATAAAAAATATAAAATAATGAGGAAAAAAGAAGAAACCCTAATAGCTGAAACCCTAAAACAGCTAAAACCCTAAAAAGCTGACCTAAACATGGTTTTATAAATAAGTGATGGAGACCCATTATTCCATATCCATTATCATAAGCATCCTGCCTCTGCCGAAATTATTCTCGAAACCCTAGCTTACCATCAAGCTACTTTCACCATTGAGAACTCTTTTTGGCCCATTTCCACCACCGGAGAAGGAGAAGAAGCAGCTTGGAGCTCGAAACCACCGACATCGGACCAGCGCAACGGACTCCATCAACCTCCTCATTGGAGGTAACATCAATAAAAATCATTATTCATTTCTTTACTGTTTCTGTTTCATGTTATTTACTTTTTACTGCTTTAGCTTCAAGAACGTGGTTAGATTAATCTTTGTTTCAGTTTATCTTTATTTAATTCATATACATCATTGAACTGCTACTAAGGATTCCAGATTCCTTAGTAGGTGCTCATCAGCACAAGCTAGGGTGAAAACCCTAGCTACAATTTTGGCGACTCCGCTGTCTTTTTTTTAATTTTATTTTTCCGTACTGTACTTTCGGCTGTCGTTTTCGGCCGCCGAAAACCGCACTTTTTTCTTCCGCAGCCGCGGCCCGACCGCGCATTTCAGGCCCTAACCTGCGACCAGCCCGCCGCTGTCAGCCATTTTCCTGCGTCCTGGACGCGTTTTTGAACTTTCCCAGTTGCGCCTCGACCGCGTTTTTTCAGCCCACAGTCGCGATCCGACCGCGCCTGTTCATTACACAGTCGCGCTCCGACCGCCACTGTCAGCCAGAACCCCGCGACCTAGACCATGCCTGTTTCCTTTAAACCCGCGATCTGCGCGCGACTGTTGTCTTCAAACCCGCGGTCCTACCGCGCGGGTCCGCCCCATACCCGCGGTCCGCGAACTGTTTTTTGGCCTTGTTTCTGCGCCGAAACCCAGCCACTTTGCCTCCATTTTTCCTGCACTTGCACAGCCACCTGTTCCATTTGCAGCCCTTCAGCCATTTCTGTCCCTTGTTTACAGAATTGTTTAGAAAATTTTTAGCATTATTTATTTCAAAAAAAAAAAAAATTCGCATGGTAAAAGTTTTTTTTTTTTCTTTTTTAAAGTTTTTCATACATCACTATTGTTATTGAGTAACTATTTTGGATTCATAACCTCACATGCACACAATCTATCCCCTAATTCAAAGTGAGACCTAAAATCTACTTAACTCAACCAACACTATAACCTCATTTGAGGAACCCAAAAGAATCTTGTAGTTAGGTAGGATCGGGGGGATAGGCTTCCAATAACACCCCTCGGTTGTTTACACGTGAGACATAGTTGTTGTCCATTAGGGAACCAAAATCCCTTAGTATTTTTTGACACGGTCACAACCGGTTTATCAGAGGGCCTCTCCCTTAGGAGGGTTGAAGTCGTGAGATTGGTTCCGGAAGTCTGAGTGGAATACCGAAATCCATTCAGTAACTGAAGGGCTACCTTTCGCAGTTCTCGGAATATCCCTGTATAGGGAATATTGCGGTTAAAGGACCAAGCGGAAGATTCACCTTTCTGGACGTGTCATGAATGGGGTATCTTAGTTGCCATACTTCTAGGTATGCGTACCCGGTGTCCCTCCCGGTAGGGGGATACTTTAGCCATTTGACTTTCCTATTTATATTGTCTGACTTGGATTTCATCACCTTGCAGAGGATATACTTAGTTAAGTCATAATACCATTAGTTAGGTGTTTTCATGCTCCCTTACCTCCTCTGGGTCTAGTGAGTCCACCGATTTTTCTTTTTTAGGAAACCGACTGCTTATTGGTATTCTGACCACTTTGTTGACACTCCGCCTATTGTAGCACACAGTTACAGTAGGTGTTTTGAGTTGCTTTTTGGCCTGAGTGCCTTATTTTTTGAGCTCTCCTTCTGCACACATGGTTGCATTAGGATTTTTGAGTTGTTTTTTTCGACACCACAACCCACATATTTGAAAACCACTTGTCACCATTGACTCTCCGAGACATTCTCGTCGCCTCAGAGGCGAGCCCCCACAGCACGGTTCACTTGACACCACCCATCATCACCGTAGATCTCGAGCCTTGTCACTCGACTCCACTCGTCAGCGGCACAGGACCCCGTCACCAGATTCCGAGAACACTCTTTACACTACCCCCACTAGCCACATGGCTGGCGTGAATCCCAACCCCTCCATTATAGGGACCACCAGTGGTACATCCGCCACTATACCAGTTACTACACCTATCATGGGTATACCCTCCACAGGAGGCCCGTCTACCATTCCCCTCACCGTACCTATTCCCACGGCAGGAATACCCATACCTACTCCATTAGTAACTCCTCCCCCCGTAGTTCCCCCACTTGGGGGTAACATCCCTCACATCACCCCTCCACTTGGGGGCATGGGCCCCAACGTGGTCCAACCCACTACTGTGTCACACCCTCCATCCAGTTTTCCATACATGGCTAGCCTCAACCTACCTGACCTATCCAGGTTAACCAATGACCCCATCCGGCACAACCCTGTGTGGCCCCACATGCCTACCAAACTCCCCTCGGACATCCCTAAGTTTGAGGGTAAAGCAGGTGAGGACCCACAAAACCATATTATGTCTTTCCATCTATGGTGCTCCTCCAATTCCATAGTAGACGACTCCATTCGCCTCCGTTTATTACAGCGCACTTTCACTGGCTCAGCTGCCAAATGGTATATCGAGCAACCCCACGGAACCCACACCACATTTACGTCCCTGGCCTCGACCTTCCTCCAGTTCTTCCAGTTACCTGTTCGCTATGACACAGGCGTCGAGATCCTTCTATCATGCAGACAGAACATGGCTACCCACATCACCGACCACATCCATGAATGGCGGCGACGCCGTAGCCTATGCAAAATAAAGCTAGATGACCGGATCTTCCTCGATTGGTTCCTCAAGTCCCTCCTTCCGCTCATTGCTAAGGATGTGGCAGCCGACCGACCCCAGACTGAAGAAGACGCTATCCTTAAGGCCCAGCAGTTTGATCTCATTTACGCCCAGTCGGGTTATCTTTACACCATCATACCGGACGCCCCTCGAGGCGATCCCCCACATCATGACGCGCCGGAGGCATCCCACGCTGTCGATGGCATCATTGGCCGCCTCTCTTCACAGCCTCAACC
>LPNX010084985.1:513614-524074 GCA_001517045.1 Pseudotsuga menziesii | reverse complement strand
TTAGCAGACTTTGAAGGACGACCCTTCTCCAACCCCCGGAATGGGTTGTATCTGAAACGTTTCTACCCATAATCGAAACCGCGACCTCATTGGTCCGCATTTGCACAGTTTGCTCTCTTTTTTTTGTTTTTCACCGTTTTCGACCACAATCTCACATTCATCACATTTTTTGCATGCCCACAGATGGATCCTCTTCCACCTTGTTACATCGGCTTCGCTGATGGTGCCAGCCACTGGTCTCCCAACCTAGCTTCTGCAGCATGGGTCTTATACTCCCCTTCCAACGAACGCATCCACCTTGACGGAATATGTATCGGCGCTGCTACCAATAACCAGGCGGAGTATGATGCTGTGACCGGTCTCCTAACTGCTGCCCTTCATATGGGCATACGTCACCTTCATGTGTTCTTGGACTCCCAGCTACTTGTCTCCCAGCTCAACAACTGCTACCAGGTGCGTGATCCCTGCCTATTTAGAAAATTCCTGCGTACAAAACAACTTAGCCGACAGCTTGAATCCATCACATTCACACATGTCCCAAGAGCTTACAATAGTGTCGCAGACCAAATGGCGAACAATATCCTAGACTGGCATATCAATCACACTATGTAACACCTCCATCATGCATCATTACCCCATAGCATATCATCCAAATATACAAAAAACCAAAAAGACTGCTTTGCATCAACATTTGCATACATAAAACATAAACCATCAACATGACATTTGCATCCATAGGGGCATCCACGTGCCTAGTCATACATACATCATATCATATCATAAAGGGGCATCCACGTGCCCAACAGCCTAGACTACTTGCATCCACGTGCAGTATCAAACATATCATAAAGCGCATCCACGTGCGTACAAATGAGACAACATCACCAAAAAATGTGCATCCACGTGCATATATATATATACAAGTCAAAAAATACATGTTCAGAACTATACATGTTCTGAGTACCCCAGTACTTAGCTATACAAAAAATATGTATGTACATCCCTCAAAACTCATAAAATACAAGCCGCAGCTACAAAAAATCAGGGAGAGCCCCCTGCTCTCCCTAGTGGGAATCATACCCCGGATCACTCTCCGTGTCAGCAGCCTCTGACTCCTCCTCCTGCTCCTCCTCCGACGAGTCCTCAGCTCGCCTGGGCCTCGGTACCCGTGCTCGTGCCCTCTTCGCCAAGAGAGCCACCCAGAATGCTATCCCTCTGAAATCCCGAGGCGCCTGCCTACAATCCCGAATCATATCTCGAGGAAGGTCCTCCCACCCCGCATCGCTCACTCCCGTCAACAGCCGCTCTAACAGCACCCGTACAGCCTCTAGCGCCCCATCCGCGTCTCGCCGATGCACAGGACCTCGCCCGAGCAAAGCCGGAACCGCCACAACCCCTCTACGAGGCACATGATCTCGCGGCGGCCTCGGACCCACATCTGCAAACACCTAGTTGTCAGTCACCATACATCTCATATATAACATTAAAAAACTGGACAAAACAATTAAAATCATACATACCATCTGGACCCCATGCCTGTCCAGGTGGCCGTGGCGCATCTGGATCCCCTGTGTAGTCCATGCCTCTGTAGGGATAGTCCTCCAAAGCCAGAGGTAACTGAAGCCAATGCATATACAGCTCATGAGTGAAATACCGCCCCACGTCCCCTTCGCCCCGGCGATGCATCATCTCTCCCCACCGGATCATCCGGGGCTCCCTCAGGCCCCCCTCTCTGACCGGCACCCACGGCCGCAGGGTAGGGACCCTCTCCATGAAGAAGGCCACTAGAAACGAACCAAAACAGAATCCCTTGCCAGCTTCCTTCGCTGCGGTCAGCTGTCGCTGCACGCAGGTCAGGAACATTTGGCCCCACGCATAGTACGTCCCAGCCAGTACTCGCTCTACAATCTGCATCTGACCCCCCGACACCTTCTCAGGTGACTGGGATCCCAAAATTCGTACAACACAAGCTGCCATCGCCTATACAGTTGACTCCCGTAAATCCTGAATCCGGAGTGCATTCCTATGCACCCTCGCGTCTGCCCTGCAAAAGCGCGCTGCCAAGTCATCTATGTCGAGATCCGCAGAGACCCGCGGCTGTGTATCCGTTACCCGCCCCAGGCAGGGTAACCCCGTCATGAAATACACATCGACCAGGGTGAGGTCCACCCTCTCTCCCTGTACCCGAAACGCCTGTGTCTCGGGTTCCCAGAAATCAATCAAGCGGTTCAGCAGTAAACCTGCTGACCGTATCATCGGAATCTCCGCGAACTTTAGTAGTCTGAAGAGCGCCAACATGGACCGCACCCGGCGGTCCTCCCGAATGGCAGTCACTAAATCCTCTGGCATCTCCCTCTCCCGCCATATCACCCGTGGCATCCTGCAAATCAAACAAAGAAGTCTCATTAGGCTCATGACCAAATAACAGACCTGCACCACCCATCCATAACCCAGAACAGCCGCGATCCAGACCACGGCTGTCAAGCCCGACAGTCGCGGTCCAGACCGGGCTGTCAAGCCCGACAGTCGCGGTCCAGACCGCGGCTGTAAAGCCCGACAGTCGCGGTCCACACCGCGGCTGTCAAGCCCGACAGTCGCGGTCCACACCGCGGTTGTCAAGCCTGACAGTCGCGGTCCAGACCGCGGCTGTCAAGCCCGACAGTCACGGTCCAGACCACAGCTATCAAGCCCGACAGTCGCGACCTCTGACCGCGGCTGTCCCAGTCAAACCCATGGTCGAAGACCGCGATTTCGACCGCTGAACCCGCGGTCCACACCTATCGACCGTACAACAGAGCCCCCTGGGCCCCACCAACCCCCCAACCCAAAAAATCACAACAAGTGTCGGTTTAACAGAATACCTGGCTCTCCTGAATCTCGAATCCGCCGGTCAGATCGTCCAGAAATCACCCGTAAGCTCTAGTTCACTCTGATCGCCAATCAATCTCGAATAGTACAAATGACGTGTCACATGGGGCCCACTTACTATTTGTAGTCAGTCGACTTCGTTCTTGTTTTGGCCATTCTGAACCCATCCGGAATCCGTTTTCCGAACCGTTTCCACCATTGGAACTAGCACGACTAGCTCATC
The DNA here is from genome assembly GCA_001517045.1 of Pseudotsuga menziesii. Taxonomy (NCBI): domain Eukaryota; kingdom Viridiplantae; phylum Streptophyta; class Pinopsida; order Pinales; family Pinaceae; genus Pseudotsuga; species Pseudotsuga menziesii. The sequence continues at coordinate 520,983 of LPNX010084985.1, read as the reverse complement.
CTAATGGTCACCTCGTTGCATCTTTTTGACTACATCATTTTTTGCCCATTTTTTAGACATCAATAGTCGTCTCGGTTTGCGTGCCACTTTAGCCGCCCTCCATTTTTAGTACTTTTATATCACCGGAATCACCGTTCCGAGATCATGATGATGCTTGAGATACTTTCTCGCTCTCCCCTAGGTACAATCATAACATTGTGTCCTAACATTTTGCTACCTTGGTTAGCGCGCCACATCGGCCGCAGTCTGATCGTTCCACACTTTTTACATGAGCCATTCACTCCTGTCATACTGCAAAGGTCTCGTTATTTTGCCACCATCCATCCACCCTGCAAGGAGATCCACCAGTGTTCCCCCCTGCCATCAGTTCTGATCATCATAAATGTCCCCTAATTGAACACTTCCTCCTTGCCTGACCATTCCAAATACAGAGTCTTCTTATTTGCTTTCAGACTCCTTAAAATTGAAAGCAACCACGAGCATGAACTGTCGTGGGCTCGCCAAATCCACATGACAGTGCCGTTCCATCAATACAGAGTCTTCTTATTTTCTTTCAGACTCCTTAAAATTGAAAGCAACCACGAGCATGAACTGTCATGGGCTCGTAAAATCCACATGACAGTGCCATTTCATTCCATCAGAGTCTTCTTATTTGCTTTCAGACTCCTTAAAATTGAAAGAAACCATGAGCATGAACTGTCATGGGCTCGCAAAATCCACATGACAGTACTATTTCATCACTACAGAGTCTTCTTATTTGCTTTCAGACTCCGTAAAATTGAAAGCAACCACGAGCATGAACTGTCCTGGGCTCGTAAAATCCACCGGACAGTACTATTTTATATCCACACTTCTTCAAGTTCCCTAACCCTTGAAGCACTCCCCCCGCGCCTCTTGGCGCTCTGATCGATCATCTCGGCAGCACCCCCAATCAGGTCACTTTTGTTCATAGTATTCTGCAGTCTCCTACCATTTTACCACAGCTTGAGTCTCCCTCAGCCCATTCACCCTCAGATGCTATACCGATATGATCCCTTTACCACCAGTCAGTGTCATATGCTGCCCGATCATCCCTGCCATCATACTCTGCACAAAGGAAGTTTGAGTCCACCTACTCTACTTGCCCAGTTATCCCCCCAGTTTATCACCCCTGCCACCAGTACTATCACATTTCGGTTTTGCACCTCGCACTCCTGTCAAGGAAACATCATTGCCTTGATAGTTGCAGGTCTCCCTCTGTCGACGACAACCCCTCTATTCCAGAGGATAGACCTAGAGGCCCCTGCACCTTGGACCCATCACCATCTGTGATGAGTGCCTACGGACCATTTTGGGAGGCCTCATCATTGCCTCTCCGAATAGTTGTTTCTCACATGCTCGACTTCAGTACCTTATTCGCATCGTTGAGAATCGCGCAAGATATATATCCTTTCCATTCTGTATCGAAGACCCCGGATTTCCCCCGACTCTAGCACATTGGTGAGTCACTTCGGAACGCCCAGTTATATGTTCCCGTGGATGTTCGGGCTGCGTTGGCGATTGTATTTGGAAGCCATTCAGTTCTATGCTTCTTTGAGTACCCAGTTTAGTTCTAGATCAGTGTACCATTACGAGTTTGACCCTTCTCACTCTGATCCAGCAGCGCATCAGTTCCTTCATAACCACATTCAGTAGCACTGCTGCCATTCCAGTATATCAGTTTTTTCAGCTCAGACATGGTCAGCTCAGCAGTATGTTCCAGATTTGTGTCCCCTCTGGACTCTCATGATATGCCCAGTGCTTATCTACTACAGGTCCTTCATTTTCGGGCCTCACACAGTTATTTTTATATATCTTGATACGAGCATGGGAATGCCCACCTCGTCCATATATTGAGATATTTTTTCCTCATCCAGTATTTGAGGACCATTTATATTGTTATGTTATATTCTGATACGAGCATGGGAATGCCCGCCTCGTCCATATTATCAGATGATCCCTCATCCATTATTGAGGTTATGTACTTTTCAGTCCTTGCAGGTGGTTCGAGATCGGTGTCCCGGACTTCAGTTGCTTCCTTCTCTTCTCCACACCCCAACAAAAACCAAATATGACTCATGATATCCATCGGCCATACGATGACCTCCTGCCCTCACACATCAGGGGGCAATCTGTTAACACCCAAAAATGGTTAACTGCCTCATCTACCCCATTACATGGCTCATTTGTCCACTTTCCTACCATATCTCCATCAAAAACCCATAAAAAACCATCGAAAAGGTCACCAAAAAGCTTAAAATGCCTCCAAAAGGCTATAAAATCCTTTTTTCCTCCAAAAATATCCAAAAAGGAATAAAAAATATAAAATAATGAGGAAAAAAGAATAAACCCTAATAGCTGAAACCCTAAAACAGCTAAAACCCTAAAAAGCTGACCTAAACATGGTTTTATAAATAAGTGATGGAGACCCATTATTCCATATCCATTATCATAAGCATCCTGCCTCTGCCGAAATTATTCTCGAAACCCTAGCTTACCATCAAGCTACTTTCACCATTGAGAACTCTTTTTGGCCCATTTCCACCACCGGAGAAGGAGAAGAAGCAGCTTGGAGCTCGAAGCCACCGACATCGGACCAGCGCAACGGACTCCATCAACCTCCTCATTGGAGGTAACATCAATAAAAATCATTATTCATTTCTTTACTGTTTCTGTTTCATGTTATTTACTTTTTACTGCTTTAGCTTCAAGAACGTGGTTAGATTATTCTTTGTTTCAGTTTATCTTTATTTAATTCATATACATCATTGAACTGCTACTAAGGATTCCAGATTCCTTAGTAGGTGCTCATCAGCACAAGCTAGGGCGAAAACCCTAGCTACACCGGTTCATGTGTGAAGCAGTATGGACTGTAAGACAAGATGCATATGATGATGTTAAGAAGGGAAAATTAGAGACAACCCTGCGGGGTCGTGCACTGGATTGGTACATGAAATTTGTACAAGTTCCTACAGGAACTCTGGTGAAGGCACTGGTAGAATTCAAGAAAGGACTTATTGAAGAATTCAGAAAACTGAAGTCTGAAGCATAGTACATTACGGAACTGAAGAAAATTAAGCAGTATCTGAGATTGTTTTGGATGTTGATCAAAGATTCAATATGCTCATGGCAAGACTCAGTTTTGAGATGAGACAAATTTAGTAGAAGGAAGGGTTCATTGCAGCCTTGTTAACCCATATCAAACTATCGCTTATGCAGCAGAAGATCGCGACACGAAGCAAGGATCTAGAGATCGCCATGAAGCTGGAAGCTTCACCTGTTGGAGAAAATGTAGTTACTTGAACCAAATTCAGACATAGTTAGCAAACTTGACACTTCAATTACAAGGCATTAAGAATGGAAAGGAACAACGCAAGGATCTCTGGTGCACTCGATGTTGCATAGATGGACATACCAAGGATACTTGCCCAAATTTATGAAACTATCTATTGTCAGGGGAACCGAACCCTTTAAGTTGTGGTAGTGTACCATGGTGCCTCATTTGTCAAGTATATGGGTAGCGACATGAGGAATGTGGATATATGTAGAAGATGGTGATGAATCTGACGAACCTATACTGCTCATTTTGTCGATCTATTTGGCACGAAGATAAGGATTATCGCGCATATGACCTACTCCAGGAGAGGACATATGACTCATACTATGTAAAGGGTGAGTATCATCAAGCAGTTAAACAACCGCAACTACAGCCGTAGGTGATGCAACCACCACATCAACCACAGTATGCATCACAACAATAGATACAACAGCCATAACAGCAGTTTGCGCCACAACCATAGTATAATCAAATGCAGATGACACCGCATTAGCCACAATATTTTCAATCAATGCAGTATGTTCAGTAGCAGTCAAATCCCCCACAGCACCAATTGGATTAGCTGCAGTACCAGCAACAAGGACGATTCCGAGGATGAGGAGGATGAGGTCGCGGACCTGTCCAATGCTACAATTGTGGTGTACTCAGGAATTATCCGAGAGATTGCCCATAGTTGTAGTGCTCGTGTACATATTGTACCACGATTGATCACACTATTGAGAACTATCCACAACTAATCGTGAGATTGCAAGCAGGAAACATCCCTTAGTTGCATCATCAGAACCAATTACAGAATCAAAATCAACTACAGAACCAAAATCAGCACTAGTTGTCGACCCAAAATAAAGTCCAGAACCAGTTGCACACATTAGAGGAAATTTCAACTCAAAACGGGCCTTTCAACCCTAATTCAAATTCCATGTCATCATGTGTTAACCAATGAAATTGCTTTAAATTTGAAATATCGTATAGGTCTTAAACAATTTTTTAATATAAATTTGGGGATAGGTATCATAAAAAAAACAACTTTTTTTTCTTCATATTTTTTACATATGTCCCTGTGTTTTTAGCTCGTTGGATGCAGAATTAATTCTGCATCCAACAAGTACCCACTCTGCATACTTTTGATGGGCCCCGCTTCCCCAAAAACAATAAATACCTGAAAAATGTGATGATGACATCATCATCATGTTTTTTCAGGTATTTATTGTTTTTGGTGTAGCGGGGTCCTTCAAAAGTATGCAGAGTGGGTACTCGTTGGATGCAGAATTCAATTCTGCATCCAACAATCTCTATCAATCAAAATTTGAGTAAAAACAACATGGAAATATGTCGAAAATACGAACAAAAAAGTAGTTTTTTCTTTTCTTCCTCCAAAATTAATTAATATTATTTTATTATTTTAACTATTATGTTATTATTTTCCTTAGGAGACCCATTTTGAGTTGAAATTTCCTCTAATAGTCAGAATCAAAACCAAATCCCAGTTCATAACCAAATTCCAATTCATAACCTGAATACAACTCAAAATGGGAGTCAACTGACGAATCCACCATTGAACCATAATCAAGGACCAATGGTTGCGACGATCTCAGTGGAGCCCAGAACGCAGGACGTTGACGTCATCGTCATCACTCACAGAGGTGTGACAACTAGAGAATATAGTCTGATTAGCTAGATAAAAGAAAGTCCAATTTGATGTCAACGCGGATAAAGACACATTCTTTGAAGCACCGGACGATATGCATAGAAACTCTGTTAAGTTACCTGTGTACAAAATTCTTGCTACTTTTGATTTCAATTTGGAGGCAGGACCATCGCGGTAGCATGGTACCTTGCAACATTTTTTTGAGATTTGCTTGCCATTGGCAAGATATCTTAATGCTCTTACTAAGATTGAGGATCTATTACATCGACCGGCCAAGGGACAAAAGGATTCTATGGTGAATTCTCTGCATAATAAAAATATGGGAAAAGAAAGGCGCATGAACATCCAAATTAAGGACTATGAAGTAGAATCAATCATTCTAGATCTAGGCTCAGATGTGAATATTCTGACAAAAAAAACATGGGAGAATATTGGGAGGCCAACTTTGGGCTGGTCTCCTTTACAGTTGTGATTGGATAACCAAGCCAGGGTATAATCGATCGGGCATGTGTCACACCTGGTAGTGGATGTCGAGGGAATGAAGAATTATTTTGAGTTTGACGTGATTGAATTCATTGATGGTGGAGGATCATATCCCACATTGTTGGGGATTAGATGGGACAACGACAGTATGGCGGTGATCAATTTTAAGAATCACATGATGACATTTGAGAATCAAGACATCATAGTCATCACTCCAATGGTTCCAAATGAAGGACAAAGATATATTGAGCAAGTGAAAGATGAAATTGTCTGAGGATGGGATCATGCTTATAATATTTTAGAAGATTATATGCATCCGATTGTGAATGGGGAACTTGGTTGGTGCAACACTATATCTGCGTCCTCTGACTCTGATGATGCTTTAGATAACTATCAGAACTGCTTGCATGAAGTGTCGCTATGGAAGTGTAGCTTGATTATGCAGTCATATATCACGTTACGATCGAGACCATTGAATTGCTAATTTATGAAGGACTGCCTGAGCTATCTGAGTTTCTTGTTGAATTCAAAGATAATGTGTCAGAACCACAACGGTTGCTGGAGTTGGAGGAAGTGCTGAAGGATAACCCAACACGTTGTTGGGTGACCCATAAGAAATTGATCATTGGATGGTCGCAGTGTCAATGATTGATGATAGTTCTCTTCGGTGATAGAGAAGTTTACCATGCTCAAAGATACGATGGATGGAATAGTCCTAGTGACGATTTGATTGAGTGTCATACTTTGTGGGCATCACAACCAAAGGATGAGTAGGTCCATGATTTTATCCACACATTGGATGAAATTCTACGATCTTGGTATGTATCTGCTAATTTGCACAGAGAGATCACCACTTGGGAGTAGATGACAATTTTCTCTAATCACAGCTTCATTTTCGTGGATGCCAATCCGGATGTTCACAATGCACTATAGCTTATCCGCAATGTTGTTCTGAAGGTGGTGCCAGTCGCAGATCCAGTGGATCCGCATGCGAATTGTCACATGCAATCAATGATGGAATGTTATAATGTGTTAGGCGATCCATATGACGTTGATATGTAGAATTTCAATATCCCAAAAATGGAAGGAAGTCGGAATGTCACAGCACCAGATGTGCCGACGGATCCCATGAATCAGCCACTAAAGATAAGGAAGGTCAACATTGGGACATAAGATAACCCAAATTTTTCAAGTGTCGGAGACTACTGGGATGAAGAAACGGTGGAAAATATTACAAACTTATTGCATGAATTCCAATATATGTTTCCTATGAAGTTTTCTGAGATGAAGGGGATACTGGGAGATTAAGGAGAGATGAAGATCACATTGAAACTTGATGCAAAACTAGTAAGGCAGTGCCCGTATCGTCTGAATCCATGATACAAGAAAAGGGTAAAAGTTGAGCTTGATCAGATGTTGGATTCTAGAATAATTAAACCACTTGAAGAATCAGAATGGATCAGTCTGATGGTTGTCCAGGATAAGAAAATGGGCAAGGTTCAGATCTGCGTTGACCTGAGAAAATTGAATGATGCATGTATGCATGATCCATTTCCAATGCCATTTACTGATGAAGTTCTGGAAGGAGTAGGCGGTCAGGAGATGTATTCCTTCACAGACGAATTTTTTGGCTATCACCAGATAAGGATCACAAAAGAGGATCGGCACAAAACCACATTTGTGACTGAATGGGGTTGTTTTTAGTACATTGTGATTCCTTTCGGATTGAAGAATGCACCTGCGATATTTTCCTAGGTGTTTTTCGTTGCATTCAAAGATTTCATTCAGAAGTTTTTGCAAGTTTATATGGACGAATAGATAGTTTATGGGTTGATCAGAGACCATTTGGAAAACCTGCAGTTGATGCTAGAGAGATGTTGGTA
>LPNX010084985.1:502528-513366 GCA_001517045.1 Pseudotsuga menziesii | reverse complement strand
TGAAATTCTATTGGTTCTTGAATTCCAACTCACAAAAACTTATTTTGGCACGTTTTCTTATAAGGCCCATTTTAGACCCCAAATTTCCTCTAATATGATTAGATTGCACTAATTCTAAAAATTGTATTTTTTCACACCTTTCGGGATGTTGTTCAGTCACATCGTTTGCAAAAAAGGACTATTGGTTGACCCTGCAAAGATTGCATTGATCTTGAGCTTGACACTACCTACAAATGTGAAGATTCTGAGAGTGACATTGGGGCACACATTATATTATCACAAGTTCATATGTGGATACGCTGCAATCACAGCACCGATGGAAAATTTGTTAAAGAAAGATGCAGTGTTTGTATGGAGTCCAAAGTTTCAAGGGAGTTTCGACACACTGAAAGCCAAGAAGGATTCTGCACTGATACTAGTTTTTCCAAATTGGGACAATGAGCTCCATGTTCATGTGGATGCATCATATGTTTCGTTGGGAGTGGTGCTTGCGAAACTAGGAGAAGGAGATCTAGATCACCTGATTGCTTTCGCTAGTCAGAAGGTGTCAGCCGCAGAGAAGAACTATACAACTACAGAGAGAGAAGGTATGGCGATGGTATATGCACTACATAAGTTTAGGCATTATCTATTGGTAGGTCATTTTAAGATGTTTACAGACCATTCTTATTTGAAGTACCTAGTCAATAAGCCTGTTTTGGGGGGGAATATATGCCGCTGGCTACTTCTCTTTCAAGAATTTGATTTTTAGATAATTGTGAAGCTGGGTCATTTAAATGCGGGCCCTGATCATTTATCAAGAATTGAGATAGGCAAAGAGCCAACAAATATTGAAGATGGACTGCCAGATGCACATTTGTTTAGAGTTGGCATGGATGGTGATTATAATGATCAAATAATTCAATTTTTAGTGACGGGAAGCGCACCAAAGGATTTCACAATGAGTCAAAAGAAACAATTGGTGGTGAGGGCCTCAGATTTCCAAATGACCGCTGGCCAACTATATAAACTAGGACTAGATGATATTTTGAAGTGATGTGTTCTACCACATGAACAAGGGCAGATTTTAGAAGAGGCCCATGCGAGAGTTACTGTTGGACACCATGGAGGATGAGATATTGCGAGAAAGGTGCTTTGCGCATGGATTTGCTGGCCCACTCTACATAATGATGCGAAATACTATGCGAGGATTTGCGGTCTTTGTCAACAAACTGGAAAACCAACAAGGAGAGATGAGATGTCTCTAGTACCTCAGGTAACATTGCAGCCATTTGATAAATGGGTTTTGGATTTTGTGGGACCAATTAACCCACCTGGGAAGAGAACTAGTGTGTAATACATCATTACAGCAACAAACTATTTGACAAGGTGTTCAGCGGCCACACCAGTCGTGGATTGTACCACTGCGACAGTAGCGTAGTTCCTATTTGATAACATTGTGATGTAGTTTGGATGTCCAAGGATATTGATGAACAATCAGGGCAGTCACTTCATCAACCATACAGTAAGCGTGCTAACAGGGGAGTTGCAGATATAGCACAAGAAAATTACCCCATATCATCCACAGGTGAATTGAACAGTAGAAGCATTCAATAAGATATTGGAGCATGCATTTACAAAGGTATGTAACACTAACCACGATGACTGGGATTTTAATATTCCTGTAGTCTTGTGGGCATATCACACCACTTGCAATATATTAACAGGGAAAACACCATTCAAATTGGTATATGGGAAAGAGGTTCCCATGCCGATGGAGTACATTTTTTTGAGTCTGCGCATTGCAGCAACGCAGGGCATGGATGATGAAGTAGTGCTATATGAGAAAATGGAGTAGTTGATGCAGCTCAAGGAGGATCACTTTATTATAGGATTCCACCAGCATGTCGAAAAGGATCGACAGAAGGCTTGGTTCGATCGCCACATAAAGAATAAATAGTTTTAGCAAGGAGATTTGGTGTTGTTGTACGAAAAAAAGTTCTTGAAGCATCTACATAAGTTACAGATGCACTGGTTACATCCATCTATTGTTAGTTCAATTATTTCAAGAGGTGTAGTTCAACTACAGTAGTTAGATGGAGAAATGTTGCCAAAGATAGTAAACGGTAGCAAGATGAAGCCCTATAGGACGGTCCCAGAACCGCGCGATGCTTGAGGCACTGTGCAAAGGAAAACAAAAAAAGGGTAGATAGAATGATGGATGAATGGAAGACGCACCAAGAGGAGGTGGTTGCTCAAGAGTAGGGGTCAGTAGCATAGTTAGGAGGTCATGATGCGACAATTACAGGGCTACGCACATAGTTAAATCAATAATAAATGTAGACAGTTAAAACCAGTTAATAGGCGATGCTTGTGGAAGTGACGTGTAATGATGGTGGATTCCACTGTTGGGTTGGAAAAATCGACGGTGGATTCAGGTATTTAATGCATGATTTGGTCATGATGATCACATTGATTTACTAATGATGAGTATGACTTGATTTGGCGCTATAAAAAGGGGAGATCGACACGATCAGAAGGCACCATTGTGCAGATTCAAGTTGAGTTGCAGCATTGCAGAGTTGTAGAGAAAATTTCCAAGTGAGGTTGAGAGGATTGAGTAAGTTGCTAAGACCAATGAGAGTGCATGTCTATTGAGTCTCGCAGGGAATTGGTGCAGCATGCAGAGTAACCCAGACACTATAGAGATTTCAAGGGAGTGAGATTCACCGATCATACCAGTAACAATCATGAAATAATTAGCCAGTATGCAAGTCAGATCATTGACGGTGCCAAAGGGGAAGAGAAAGGGGCAGAATCTTAGATCCTCGATGCCATAGAAAAGAAATAACAGAAAATCCACAAGGGTGCAAGGAGAAGACACTGCATAAACAGGGCCATCAAGCTCAGGATTTGTGTATTCTGTAGCTCAAGCAGGGGTGTCTGTCAAGGACATCCATGGATATATACCTCCTAGTCGACCTGGCACAAAGGCCAAGAAGCCCATGAAAAACCAAAAGTATCAAATAAGGATGTCGACGATACCAAAAGGAATGGTATGCACTTCTGACATCATGCTTGCGCTGATGTAGATGAAATATGAATACCACGAATTACTCACACTAGAGGATGTTGCACATGAACCATCTGTGTCAATGGTAGCGGTCGGAGGTGGGCTAATAGAGCACATCCTGGAGGACTGGGTGAGCGGGCTAGCTAGAGCCGGCTTACTCAGGTTGATCAACATGCTGCACTTTGGGCGACCGACTAAAGTAAATGCATGCGTGAAGTAGATTTTGGCATGCTTCCATGGAGGATTTTTATGGTTAGATGAGCCAGTTGAAGTCACGGTGGGGTTGATTTCAGAGATAATGGGGTTACCCAAGGATGGGCCAGACCCCTCATGATATTTCTGCGGAAACGATAATGAAAAAAGTTTGCAATGACACTAAAGAAGCCATATGCTCTAGAGCGCGATGGGAGGGCACACCACATTAATAGTATCAATGACCGCGTGGTACGTATTGGTGCAAGTATTTTTTCCAGTAAAGTGGTCAGGAATAACTTCCCGGTTCAATGTAATTCAGGGGTGATCTCATGTGGTTAGTTGTGTGCGTAAGGCATATAAATGAATTGGTCCCTTTTTCTTATGAACCAGGTAGTGGAGGACGTAGTGGAAGTGTAGGAAGCTGAAAGACCATTCACATACATTTGGCTCCTCATTTTGATCGCAATAGTGGCTTGGATGGAACCAGATGATTACCATGGCATGGATGTCAAAGCAATAGAGGTATGCAAGGGTGCGAGATATTAGAATTTATGGTGGGTAAGAGAAGTAGAGAGATTGGAAAACTGTTCGATCCAATTTTGGATCTACTGGGAAGCACTACAAGTGACAGCGGTAAAAATTCCAAGACTGATCGAGGAAGCCATGGAAAAATATCAAAGGATTGTGTGGTTTGCAATTGGACCCCATGATATTCACATTCAAGCGTGGCAGGACCCCAACAAGCAATGGTTTCCAATGTGGTACAAGATTTATGATGCAGAGTTGGAGGTAATGATTAATGATTGGCTTACGGAATGGAGAGAACCAGTTATTGTCACAGAATTCTTGATGGGACCCCCGACGGATGCCCATGATGATCCTGTGCACAAAGATGATCAACAATATTATGAAGAATCATCGACAGAGACACCTACTGACCCAGAAGCGCAACACATATTCAATGAACTGAGAACAAATTGGCACATGGACCAGGTTGTGAGCAGTAGCACCATGTCAGCAATGGAGTCGCATTTAAACTGGCTCGTCAAGGCCGTTAATGATGCAACTGATGCAGAAGAAAAGGAACTGAAGAAATCGGCACAAGATGTATTTGCAGAGGTAAGAACTAAACTATATTGTGTATATGATTTTGTTTCGAAAATAGTGCCAGAGAGTTCGACTGTGTAGTAGTTTGCATCAATCATCACTAAATCCCAGGCCATGAATTTTCAAATTCCCCTGACTACGATTGACACCAGAAACAAGAACTTGATTACCTCACTAAAACAGTTGTAGAGCATATCACTAGATATCAACAAGATGCCCACATAGACATTGGTACACATGCAGCGAGTTGCCAACTAGGAGTTGGCAGACAGGAAGAAAGAGATCAGCAATCAATTTCTACGATCACGGGAGAAAGAGGAGGTGACGTAGAAGAAGTATATGAGTTGTAACGCACTAAGGACAAGTTGATGGAAGAAAAATCAAAGGAGATAGAATATCTGAAGAAAGAGCAAGACGAGTTAGAGACGAAGAATTTTGAGGCAATCACAAAGCTGAAGAAGGAGACAGATCTCCTCATTATGGAAAAGGCCCACCTTTTTTACAGTCAAATACAAGTGGAAGAGGCAGTTGCAAATTCCTGTAAGCACATCTATGAAAACACCATGGAACTAGATGCAATCACAAAAGCAAGGTGACTTGGGGAAATTATTGTGCAGTTGTAGAAGGAAAACAACATTTTGAATGCTTTGGTATATCCAGACACACCTCCTGAGCAAATTTTTGAGCAAAAGAATGCCATAGAGGAAGTGGCAGCACAACTTGAAGAGCTGGAGCAGTAAGCTAAGAAGATCACTAAGGAAACAACAGAATTTTGGGGCAGCGTCGTCCAATATGCGTAGTTAGAGAAACTGAACAAGAAGTTGTAGGAAGTAGGAGAGAAAATGGTGACACTGAATACCGCATTGAGAGAAATACCGCTAGTCATCTAGATTACATGGTCGACCTAACTAAGGGAGTTGCAGGAGCGGGTTGGAAAGGCTCAGGAGCAATAGTGGAAGAGAAACAAACAACTCGATGAGTTCCAAGACATTGGGGCACAACTATCTGTAAAGGAAATTGATATGCTACATGATGTATAGGAAGGTAAGAAAGAAGTTACTGAAAATATGGTGGAGAACCAATTGAAGCAAGATTTGATAGGAAGTCAGGAAATTGCTGAGAGAATTCAAGCGCAAGTAAAGGAGATCACTCAGTAGTATGAAGAATTCATACAAAATATCAATGAGTACACCATGTCCAACTAACATGGCTCAAGGGAGAGCCACAAGAATGTGTTGGGGGCCTACTGGCAGGGGTTTTGGATATATTAGTTGTTCAGCATCAAGAATGCTACGCAAGCTCAAAAGACACCACGCAAGAGGAATATTAGCGTGCAAAGCAGAGATTAGAATATCTTTTATATTTTGTGTCACTTTTTGTTTTTGTGGACCATATTTTGTGGATATTGGTCATCATTTTGTAAAATCAATTGAGAATTAGTTAGAATTTGTCTAAGTGGACCTTGAATGTAAAGGCGCAAGCCTATAAGTAGAAGTAGAATGCAAGTGTTAGATGAGACAGATCGCAGATTATCTTGAGCTTGATTGGAATCTATCTTTTTGAGAAGGGAAAAATATGATCTTAGCAAAGGATATCTTGAGTATCTGACTAAGATCGGTTGATATGTGAACTGTGATTTTTGAGAGAAACTAATATGGAAAGGAAAACGTTGATGTGAATTACTGTGTCTTTCTGTTTTATTGTTTTATTGTTTTCTGCAACTCTATGATGAATGTTGAGTGAATGTGCAACATGGATCTATGATGAGATGTTTTCCTGCTTTGGATGATGTTATTTTTCTAGATATATTTTTTTTACTACATTAGTAATGGAATGATGCGATCTGATGAAGAATAATGATGAATGATCATGTTGATGCTTAAGTAAATATATCCATTAATGTTGCTCTAATTTGTTAAGATCTATGCCATGCTGTCCCTTCCTATTTTGTGGAAACGTGGTTCCGTCAGCTATGCATTGAACATATCGAGTGAGACTTCAGCTGCTTCGCGAGTATTGATGGACAGGGTAAAACCTGTCAGGTCCGGTGCTCAGGGATATTATGGTGGTCTGGCTGTCAACAGAGTAAGAACCTCTATCGATTGCGGTTTGTGCCAACACCTCCTTATCTCTCTATCTCTCCTCATGAGAACTTGAGTGACTGAGTGTGTGTCTAAATGAGGGAGGGTTCCTCCCTATTTATACCTTTCAAGTGAATGACCTATTACATGACTGGGGTCGACCTCTTACCTTAATAGGGTTGAATTCTCCTAGAGAGACTCCAAAAATACATTACATGATGTTACATTGGGGACTATTTCCCTGACTTAGAATGGAGGTTGACCTCAAGGTCCATACACAATAATGACATCTCGAAAGGAGGAAAACACATCTCCAATGGGGGTAAAACAACATACAATGCTAATATACAACATAATATCTTTTGAAGTTACAAATACATCAAAAATCTCTCTTAACGAGGAAGGTATTATCTCCCTCTCCACAGTCATCAACACATCTGGTCCAGTCATCATCATGGATTCATCATAGTTGTTGCCATATTCATATTCTAGTCGATCATGGAATGGTACTATCTGTCATCAGAATTTTCCACATAGCCAACCCTTCTTCATGCTAGGTGTAGGCCTAGTCCTCATATAGGTCTTCATCATGTCTTCGAGCAAGAAATTGTGTAGGTACAACCCATGACCTTCTTTACATTACCATGACAATATCCTGTGTCTCCTACCGTCATCTCATTGTATCCATATCATCTCATTGTCCTGCACAAAACAAAACAAAATACATATAGAGCATACAAAGCACAACCAATATGTAGACCACTTCTATTCTACCAACATAGGAGCATGCCAAGATCCAACCTGCATATACCAATATTCAAGAATCGCCTAGGATCACACCAAGTGAATTACGTCTCTCTACGGTCAACATACATTCTACCAACATAGGATAAATCCGTAGGTGCACACCAAGTGCATTACGTCTCTCTACTATCAACCTGCATTCTACCAACATAGGATAACTTCCTAGGTGCACACCAAGTACCAAGGATAAACTACGAGCTTCAATGGAACTTATTACATCAGAGTACAACCTAAAATAGAGATTACATACGAGTAACCTACAATATTCACCATGACTTTTACACTCGGACAACTTGTATCTCCATCTATGCTAGAACTCATCACTCTCTCTTTCAAGGGGTATCATTATGGATCACATCAAGTCTTTCTCTGAAGTACTCAAACTTCACTCTAGCTAGAGGCTTGGCCAATACATTGACTATCTACTTTTCCATTTCCACGTACTAGAGATTTAATGTTCCTCTCTGCACCATATCCTTGATATATTAGAACTTTATCTCAATGTGCTTTGACTTGTCATGGAACATTTTTTCTCCTATAGCTTCACACAACTCTGATTGTTGCAAAAAAAACAAGTCACTTCTAACTATAGATCAAACAAATCAGATAGTATCTTACGCAACCATTATGCATCACAACTATTCGAGCAAGCGACAACATTGTCTCCCTCAATTGTACTAGAACCACATATGACTACTTCCTTCTAAGCCAGAAGATCATGCATGATCCCCAACTGAAGCAGCAACCCGATGTGTTATTCCTATCAGTGTCTCTACTTTCCCAATCCAAATCAACATAACCATGTAGGTGAACATCTCTCGGATCCATCAGGAACTGGATCAGTGTGTTCACAGCAAAGCATATGTCTGGTATTGTATTTGTTAGATACATCAATGAGCCAATCATTTGACAATAAATTATGGAATTAACCGAATCTGATGAAGCATCAACCGACTTTGATGAAGCATCAACTGACTATGATCAAGCATCACACATAATATTTCAATTTCGATGCCATAGGTGTGGCTATTTCCTTGCACTCCATCATTCTGAATCTCTTTAGAATATCCAATGTATACTTTGCTTGACCAAGGAAAATTATTCACTCTGCCACAACTCCATGCCCAATAAGTAGTGCATTATCCCTAGGTATTTCATCTCGAACTTAGTGGAAAGTCTCCTCTTTTCATCTTCAATGAGTTTTCCCTCTCCTGTCAAGAACATGTCATCGACATATAGAAGGAGCATCATTGGTCTTCTACCTTCAACCTTGAAGCAAAGGTTGGAATCCTCTTTACTCTTAGTAAATCCTAGGATTATCGGGAAGCTATCGATCATGTTGTACCATGTCCTCGGTTCCGGTTTCAATCCATACAAGTCCTTCTTCAATTTGCAGACATGATTCTGCCTATTATGTGTATCAAATCCTAGAGGTTGTTCTATGTATACTTCCTTCTCAACTACACCATTCAATAATGTTTTCTTGACATCCATCTGGTGTATCTTCCATCTCATAACTGCACCCAATGCAAGTATAGATCTAATGGAAGTGTACCTTTCCACTAGCGTAAATATCTCCTCGTAGTCTATGCCTTGTTTCTATGAAAAACATTGTGCTATGAATCGTGTCTTGTATTTCTCGATGCTTCCATATATAACATGCTTTATATTGTAGATCCACTTCGAAGTCACAATGGAATTTCTTTCCGGTCTCGAAAGTATATCCTATACATGATTCTTCATAATCTATTGATACTTCTCGATCATGGCATCCTTCCATTATTATTGTTTTCATCCTCTTCATAAGTGGAAGGTTCCTTGTTAATGATGTCACACAGCATGGCCACATAGTTGTTGTAAGGATTTGGTCTTTTCTTTTCTCTATGCATCCCTTTTGGAGTGCCATACCTTTCTACTTCTTGTATGAACTCCCATGCCCATGTTGGTTTCCTCTTGTGGGAGTCCTTTTTGTGAAGTGTCTCTACAGGCTCTTGTGGTTCTGCCATGTCATGATCTTCATGGTATTCTAGAATTGCTTCTAAAAATTTTGTACCTTAGACTCTCGTTCCTTCATGTTCCTCGACCTTTTCAATAGGTATCATCATGTATGATCTAGAGAATATAGAGTCTTCATCAAAGGTTACATCTCTTTTGATATTTATATTCTTGAATCGTGGGAAGTATATTCGGTATTCCTTTGATGTATCATTATATCCTACGAATATACCTTTACTCCCAGAAGCATCGAGCTTGGTCCTCTTCTCCTTTGGGATATGTATGTACACTGGGCATCCAAATATTCTGAGATGGCTGACTTTTGGTTTCTCTCCTAACAAATCCTCTTCAGGAGTCTTGTTTTCAAGTACTCGATGAGGAGTATGGTTCTGTACATACACATCTATCCTTGCTTCTTCCGCCCAAAGGTGCATTGGAATTTCTTGGTCATGTAGTGTTACCTTAGTTGCTTCCACTATGGTTCGGCTCTTCTATTATGCAACTCCATTCCGCTGAGGATTGTATGGAGTGCTTAACTCCCTCTTAATACTAGATTCTCTATAGAGTTCCTTGAATTATTCTGAGGTGAACTCTCCACCATTATCTGACCGCAGAGTATTGATCTTCCTTTCAGTGTGGTTCTCAACCAAGGCTTTGTATTCCTTGAACTTACTGAATACTTCATTCTTCCCTTTCAAGAAATATATCCAAGTCATAAGTGAGAAATCATCTATAAAGGAAACACATTACACATACCCGCTTAGTAAGATGGAAGACATGAGCCCACATACATTTCAGTGTATTATCTCCAATATTCCTTTAGCTTTACTTTCACTGCTGGGAAACGTCTTCTTTACATTCTTTATTTGTGCACATCCTTTGCAAATTCCTTCATGATTTGCCTAGATTTTTGGATTCCCTGAGACTATTTTGCTTGCAATTGGTAGTGCTCTGTAATGCACATGTGCAAGCCTTCAGTGCCATAGTTCACTTGGTTCTATTGACTCATGAACCAATTCTTGTTCATGCTGTCCTTTTAATTTGTACAAGCCTTTGTATAGTTCTCCAAACATTGTTGCATCATCTATTGTCTTTCCTTTAGGACACATTAGAACTTGTCCATCAACAAATGCAACTCTCATTCCCTTTGCATCTACTACAAAGATGGAGAGGGGATTCTTCTTCAATCCTGGAACATATATAACTTTCATCTTTAAGGATTTTCCAGAATCTAGATTGTATGACACTTCTCCACTCCCTTTTATGGGGTATTGATAATCATCCCCAAGTTTCACCTTGTGAGGTGACTCATGCTCATACATATTGATGAATGATTATTTGTATCCCTTCATGTCTTTAGATGCACCACTATCCAAAATCCAATCATTGATTCCATGTGAGATAGTGCCCATAAGTGTTGAGATCAACACATACTCTTAATATGAATCATCCTGCTCTCATATGAATCTTTTTTATGTTGGTTCATGTCACATTTCCTTCCATCAATCCAATGCAAGGAAGGAACATTAACCAAACTACCGGGCTTATTGGCAAAACTTAGACCCAGTCAATTTCTTTTATGGTAATGCAGGGTTAAATAAAAC